>JACXGM010001925.1:0-50447 GCA_016801145.1 Umbra pygmaea | reverse complement strand
ATTTCCATGCCATATTTATATTATTCATTACTATTATTACTATTATTATTGTTTTAAAATTTCTTCATATTGTATATAATTTTTTTAAGCCCACTGTGTAGATGTGTCGAGCCATGTCACAAGAATTTCTCTGCATAGGATGATGTGATGTCATTCGATGCATATGACAAATAAACAACTTTGACTTTGACTTTGATATGGAAAACAAAGAACCAAGCTAGAAATGAAAAAGCTTTGCAGTAGAGAAAGGTTTCTACGCTCATGTTACTGAGACTTTTACAAGAGACCACTTAGTTTTTCTGCTCGTGAACAGGCAGAGGATCTGTTCTACAATGTTTCCACCAGGAGGAAAGCCCTGAAGAGTCCCAGTGAGGAGTATTCCAGGATCGTGGAAGTGGTGAGCAGGTGGGTGGACACCAGTCTGTTATTCATGTACAGTGCATCAAATGTGTCAAGCGTCACATATTCCTTTATGTGACGCTATTGCTCTGTGAATAGTATCATTTGTTTATTTGCAGGTATGCTATACACAACTCTGGAAAAAGCTTTTCTGTCAAAAAAGTAAGATTTATTAAGATTTTATTTCACATTTCTTACCCTGTCTGCTTTTATCGGATGCTATTGTTCCTTTGTTTGTGATTAATATGTAGTAGAGGTCGACCGATTGATCGCATTGGATGATTAATTATGGCCGATTATCAGCTTTCAAAATAATTATTAATTGGCATTTTTGCTTGCCAATTATGGCCTGTACTTTTTTTTGGATGAAGAACATCCTCAAGTGTTACTTGCAAGAGGATTCGGACTAGCTTAATCTTCTTTCTTTTCACCACCGTCTGAATCAACATCAGAAATAGGCTACTTTGAAAAACATGTTTGAGAACACTAGAGACGTATATTCCCTGCTAACATAAATGCCTTTTAATTAAATGTGGAAGTAAAAAAAATATATTCTGTTTATCATTTTGAATAGGCATTGTATTTTGAAAAGTTTTATGTGCGCAATGACTGTGCTAATATTAAACCAGCACTAATTTGTGCCAGTACCTGATTTTGATCTACTGTTGGTTGATCTGATGATTAATTTTAAATCCTCCTTATTCATCATATGCAATGCAGTATAGCTAGTTAACGCTTGTGCAGCAGTTTTTTTTAAAACCCGAAAGCCTCAAGGAAAACAGAACGGATAAAAGTTTTGGTTAATAGAAAATGGGAACAGTTCTTTCGGGAACAAAAGCAGTGAACCCTTACCCATTATTCTAGACTAATATTAACCATGTGAAGCTTACAAGTGATTATATGCGACTGATTTTAATTGATCCCTTTCATGCTAGCTACAAACTTACCATGGCTTCTCTGCAATCACTATTTCCTCCAGACTTGATGCTGCAGCTTGGGACAGGTGGACTGCTCACAGTTTCCACATGATTTGTTATCTAATTGTAACACTAGAGGAAGTGGTTTCTCTCCAAAAAAGTATCGGCCATAATCGGCGAGCAAAAATGCAGATTAATAATTATTTTGAACTCATAATCGGCCATAATTAATCGGCCAGTCCGATTAATTAGCCGACCTCTAGCATGTACAGTAACAAAATAATCTAAGTCAATTGGTGATTTCTAACCTGCATTTCCCATTGAATAACATATGCCGCATAATCAGGCAAAACTAGAGATATATATCAAGTGCGTCTGGTAATTGCGTCAGATATTTGTGACTACTCCCGTTGTCAGCACCAAATCCGATTGGTGAATAATTGGTGGATAACTGAATTATTGCTAAACTATCAAAATGCACAGACTAAATGTTTGTGGCAATACCCAAGGGTTTGTTTTAGAGAAAACAGATTTAATAGGCAAAGTTATATCAAATACACATCTTACTATGCCCATTATTAAAATATGATTTACTGCATGAATGGAGTGCAGATGGCTCAGTGGCTAGGGAGGCAGACTTGTAGTCACAAGGTTGCCAGTTCGATTCCTGACAGCCAAATGTCATTGTGTCCTTAGGCAAGGCACTTTACCCTAATTGGTCCCAGGCTACTGCTGTAAATAAGAACTTGTTCTTAGTCAACTTACCTGGCTAATTACTGGTTAAATAAAATAAAAAATAATTATAATTTATAATAAAACTAATAATCGGCTGATTAATTATAATCATTAATTATATATTATAATTTTAAATATAATTTTGATCTCCCATTAATCGGTATCGGCCTTGAAAAAACAATCGGTCGACCTCTAATGTGTAGGCCAGTAACCAAAATCTTATGATGATTTAAAGAAATTTGAATGATTCTGTCTAATTTCAGCAAGGAGAGAACATTGCAGATGTCCGAACCCTACCCAATGCTTCAACACTGGACAATATCCGTGTGGTGTTTGGCAATGCAGTCAGCAGGTACTGAACCACGTCAGCTCTAACATGAGTTGTTGGGCTGTCTGTTCACTGTTCAGTGAATAACTGCTACATGTATGTCACCTATTGTTATTTTCTGAGGCTAGTGTGCTTTGTGTGTTCCTTCAGTTATATTTTTTATATCGCTGCTTTACCGGGTTACTACTTTATGGTGGTCACAAGTTTTTTCGGACTGCGGCTTCTCTGACTTTGCCCAGAGCGCCAGGTTGGGATAAGGGATCGATAAGTCAACCTACGTATCTTGCAACGTCACTCTCTAGCAACTCCTTGTGTGCAGATCGGGTGCTTGTGGGTTTGATCTTGGAAGTATAATTAGAGAATGTGTACTGACTACAAGGCTTCCATGTTGAATGAGCAGTGTGATAAAAATCAGCCGGCTTGGGGACATGTGGTTGGAGGAACCTTGTGAGCGCCCTTACTGTCCTGGTACCTGTTAAAGGAGTTGTGAAAGTGCAGGCAAGGCAGGGTCGGGAAATTTCACATGACCCATTGACTGGGGAGAGCAATTAGGTAAAAGGTACCCAAAATACAAATTGTATTGAGTGGGTATTTTAAAAATATATACTTTTATTGACAGGAGAGTAGAAAGAATAGGCTAGGGAGACGGAAATTAAGGTGACAGCAAGTCAGAGATTAAACCAATTCACCAAACTTCTTTTCAGCAATAGTCTGACCTGTTATTGTGACTTCTGAAGCAGTTTTCCTTTTCAGTGGTCATTTACATCTGCAGTGGGCTTGTAGAATCCAGACATGATTGGAATTGCAACTAATGTGTACACTCCTGTTTGTTCATAGAGAACTGATTGAATTGGGCTGTGAGGATGATAAACTTGCCTTCAAGCTGAAGGGCTTCATCTCCAATGCCAACTACTCAGTGAAGAAGTGCATCCTCATCCTCTTCATTAATCGTAGGTGTAACTGTAATATTATGTTACACTACCTAGTTGTTGTCATCTAAATACAATATGTCTTTGAAATTGTACTGATTGTATTTTTTTCTACTCAGACCGTCTGGTGGAATCAAGCTCATTGAAAAAAGCCATTGAGACTGTTTATGCAGCATACCTGCCAAAGAACACTCACCCTTTTCTATACCTCAGGTAAGCCCGGTTCCTCACTTAATTGGAAATCGATTGCTGATGTTTCCTGGTTGTTTACCGTTCTCTGTTCTTCCATTTCAGCCTGGAGATTGCCCCACAGAACATCGACGTGAATGTCCACCCTACCAAACATGAGGTGCACTTTCTCCATGAGGACTGCATCATCGACAGTGTTCAAAAACACATTGAGAGCAAACTTCTGGGTTCCAACTCCTCCCGGACATACTTCACACAGGTAGTTGAATTACCGCTGAATTCACACGTGCTGAAAGTCTGCTGACTGAAATGTTTGATTATCTATATTTTTTTTAATATCTCAATTTGACCACACACCGTTTGAGAAATTAATCTCATTTGAGAATCTTGCCAAATAAAAGCATGACATTGCAAATAAGACACAAAGATACACACAGAATACTCAACAAAAAAACAATTAATTGAAGTTATTAAACTTGATAACTATAAATAAACTTTACTTTGATTGGTTAGCTGCTACATAGAATAATAATAAAGGGGGCCATGTGTTGTATTGGTCTAGGTTGCTGCCTTGAATTGCAAATTGGCATAGCCCTGCCCAGGCTTTGGGATAAATAATTTGGATGATCTATCTTGCCATGTCATTCTTCAGCGACTCCTTGTGTGCAGATTGAGCGTCTGTAAGTTTAAACGTGGAAGTGTAGTTGGTGAGCGTAATCATCCTGTACATGCTCTGACTAAAGGCCGTGATGGATGAGCAGTATGAAAAGAATTGTCTGGCTTGGTGACATGTGGTTGGATGACACACGTGAGCACCCTTCACCATTCTGCATCTGTCCAATGAGTTAGAGAGTTGCCTACAAGGCAGGGTTAGCAGGAAATTGGACAAGAATAATTGAGAGGGGAGAGAAATGGGGAACATTTACAAATACACAAAAAAAAGAATCGCTGTCCTCGTGAAATTAAGGGGAGGAAAAACAGGTGTTCATTGGATTTCCATTCTCTGTAGACATTGTTGCCTGGCCCGTCAATCTCCACAAGCGAGGGGAAGTCTTCCACAAGCTCCACAGTGGACAGCCAGCGGGTCTACGCCCATCAGATGGTGCGGACGGACAGTAGAGCCCAGAAACTGGACGCCTTCCTCCAGCCGGCATCCAATCTGAACACTGCCCCCAAAGATGAGCAAAGCAAGGGGGAGGAGCCTGTGAGCACAAAGGACGTGGAACGCCTCAACAATGCAGAGATCCTAGAGGCCCTACAGGAGCCCGGTGCCACGGAAAGCACGGAAACCGTGCTGGAGACTCCCGCTAATCAGCCCAGGTTAATAGGCCTTCTTATTGGGCTTTATGGATATTTTAATTGGTTCTGTGTGGTTGCACATGTGCATTTAGAGGCATAACGTCTATGTATTCAGAGGTGGGATTGTGTTTAACTGATTTAGCATGGGGGCATGTTTGTAAAAGCAGTGTTTTTATGTTGTGGTTGGCCCCAGGAAGCGTCCCCGTGTCGGCCAGGATGAGGAGCTGACCGCTGCAGCCACGCCCAGGAGACGAGTCATCAAGCTGAACAGTGTAAAGGAGCTGAGGGAGAGCATTACTGAGCATGCTCACAAAGGTAGACCCAACTCAATCAACCAATATCAAAGACTGGTTTAAGTCTCCATTGAAACCACCTCCGGATAAAAGGAATGTTAATTTTGAAAGATTTGGGGCAACGTGATTATAAGAACAATTGTGCGGGTGATTGTAGTTGGCGTGGTTCACACATGAAGGTGTGTTGTACTAAATCGGTTGGCCGATATTAGCAGTTTACCTGTCTATTGGTATCAGCATTTTATTCAGCAATATTATTTACATTTTATTAATAAATGTTTTTATTTTGGTTCTTTACTCTAGCACTTTACATTTGAAAGGAAACTGACAATTGGGTTGAAATGTAAACTGTCAGCTTTAATTTGAGGGTATATTCATACATATCGGATGAACCGTTCAGAAATGACAGCACCTTTTATACATAGTCTGCGATGCATCGACATCACCGGACCCTGGTGTCTTTCATGGTGATGCTCGGTCAGGCCTGTACTGCAGACATATTCGATGCAAAGGACGCTGGCAGTCATAAGGCTCAGAAATGAAATTCAATCAGCAACAATCATTGCAAAAAACCTAGGCATGCCCAATTCAACAGTTTGATTAATCATTAAAGGAACACTGCAGCATTTTTGAAAATACATCTAGTTTCAGGGGATGAGTTTGACTTTCTCATACTTATTTGTCCCATATTATTTTCCTATCGACTAGATTCAAAGATCGAATTGCTCAAAAACTAACAAAAGTATTTAAAAAAATGTTGCAGTGATGTCACCGATGGATTTTGGAAAACTTACCGTGGCTGGTTGGAATTACTGAATGCGCTGAGCAATGTACAGTTGTGGTTAAAAGTTTTAAGAATGTGACACGTATTGGTCACCACAAAGTTTGCTGCTGCAGGGTTCAAAGATCTTTTTGTCAGTCGTTACTATGTTATACTGAAGTTTAATTACAAGGATTACACAAGGTTTTTTTGACAATTACAGGAAGTTTATGCAGAGTCAATATTGGCAGTGTTGATTCTTCTTTTTTAAAACCTCTGCAATACATCGAGGCATGCTGTCAATTAACTTTTGGGCCACATCCTGACTGATGGCAGCCCATTCTTGCATGATCAATGCTTGGAGTTTGTCTGAATTTTTCAGGTTTTGTTTGTGCACACTCCTCTTGAGGATCAAGCACAAGTTCTCAATGGGATTAAGGTCTGGGGAGTTTCCTGGCCATGGACCCATTATTTTGATGTTTTGTTCCCCAAGCCACTTAGTTATCACTTTTGCCTCGAGTCAAGGTGCTCCATCATGCTGGAAAAGGCATTGGTCATCACCAAAGTGTTCTTGGATGGTTGGGAGAAGTTGCTCAGAGGATGTATTGGTACCATTCTTTATTCAAGGCTGTGTTCTTACACAAAATTGTGAGTGAGGCCACGCCCTTGGTTGAGAAGCAACCCCACACATGAATGGTCTTAGGATGTTCCTAAGGTCTTAGGATCTTTGGAACTTTACTGATGGCATGACACAGGACTGATGGTAGCATTCACCTTGTCTTCTCTGGACAAGTTGTTTTCTGGATGGCCCAAACAATTGGAAGCGGGATTCATCAGAGACTACCCCAGTAGTCAGTGAGCCCCGGTCCTTAGTAGTCCAATCCGTGTACCTTTTGCAGAATGTCAGTCTGTCCCTGATGTTTTTCCTGGAGAGAAGTGGCTTCTTTGCTGCTCTTCTTCACACCAGGCCTTGGTAACCATGGTTGACAGAGGAAGAACAATGACTTCAAGCACCACCCTGCTTTTAAAGCTTCCAGTCTGTTATTCTAACTCAATCAGCATGACAGAGTGATCTCCAGCCTTGTCCTCGTCAACACTCTCACCTGTGTTAACGAGACAATTACTGACATGATGGCAGCTGGTCCTTTTGTGGCAGGGCTGAAATGCAGGGATTACGTTTATTTTCATGGCAAAGAGGGACTTTGCAATTCATTGCAATTTGTCTGATCACTCTTCATGACATTCTGGAGTAGATGCAAATTCCCATCAACACTGAGGCAGCAGACTTTGTGAAATTCTGTATTTGTGGTATTCTCAAAACCTTTGACCATGACTGTAGTGGGTGACAAGATAATACTCTCATAGGTGAAAACCACACTGACAATGGCCCAACAAATCAAAAACACTTTCGTGGATGCAGGTGTAGTTGTGTCAGTCTGCCATACATAGAGGACAACACCAGCAGGACTACAAAGTGTACACTACAAGATGAAAACCACTGATAATCATGAAGAACAGAAAGGCGAAATTACAGTTTGCTAAAAAGCACTTAGGTGAGAGCCCCAACAGTTCTGGAAATATGTTTTGTGGACAGATGAGACAAAGTTTAACATGTACCAGAGTGATAAAGTGTGGAGTAAACCATTCACATAATCCACATCTGTGAAACATGGTGGAGTGGGTGGTAAAGGTACACTGTGTAGGAATTTCTCCCACCTAATGGTGGAATTGTACTTTGCATTCAAACTAAGTGCTTTCTGGCGTCTCGCTTTTTCAAATACGTGTTGCAACTATGGTAGCTGTTTTGTACCAAGAAGCTATGACAACATGTCTTCCAATCAGTGTTGGGTAAAGTTACTTTTCTAGTTACTTTTTAGTTACTTGCTGAGTTCACAAGTTTTGGGAAGTCCCTAAATAAGACAAAATGATCAGGTAAATGGAGTTCATATTTTACTGGTGACCATGATTGATATTTTCTTTATTCTATTTGTTTTATAGGTCACTGTTAAGATATGAACCCCATTTACCTGTTAATTTTGTCTTAATTAGTGACTTCCCAATACTTGTGAACTCAGCAAGTAACTAAAAAGTAACTAGAAAAGTAACTTTACCCAACATTGCTTCCAATAGCATCGATTCATTGCTTCATCGATTCTTTTGGGTGATGAGGTTCATTATTTCAAACAAACTGCAAACTGCATTGAATCATTAGTGTGAGTATGTATAAGTAATTTATCCTCAAGCAAGATAGTGAATTATGTTGCCATGTTTATGTCCATTGTCTGGTCATAGTATATATGATAAATAATAACAAATGTCAGATAACATAAAACTTGAAGTAGCCTTTGGTGTGCAAGCAATGCAAGATCAGTCATATGCTCTATCAAAATGGATTCTGATCAAACTTCTAGGCTACAGCACGTCTTACAACCTTGCACCTTCTCCACTTTACTCAATAGCAAACCCGTCCCCCATTCGTGGGTGGGGGTTGTCATCAACAAACCTGGGTTTGCATCCAATAGCATTTTTAGGAAAATGGAAATGTCCCTTGAGACAAAAACAATATTACAACTTGATGGCAGGCTTAAGACCATCATGAAAAGTAGGCTACTGATGGAGGTAGCTAGTGGGCATGAAATGCAACCCTAATTCCATCAAACATAGCCTATGCTGCTGTTCACCAACAAGGCTGTTTAGCTTTTAACTATACATGTTCTACTGTTATGCTGCCTATATAATTAATTACACAACCAAGCAATGAAAAAAGTTTGTAATTTAGACCGTAACATTGACTTAACTGTCGAAGAAAGCCGGCAACTTCAACGTCCATTTGAGTCTTTCTCCTTCATTAGCTCTTTTCACCTGGGAAAGGCTACCCTATGTTTACCCTCATTTTTTGAATTGGCCAGTCATGTTGCCTTTTTAATTCCCTTTTGCTTTTTTGGTGTTGAGGATTCCTTCTCCTGTGGCTTGGCATAAGCATGATCCTCCATTATGAACTACAGTGCAGTGCAGGCTTTTAAATTTGCAGAGGCAGTGACAAGCGCCTCTCAGTGATCTCCTTCTCCGTTTCAGATGGGTTCAGTCACATGATGCTGGCTATGAACGAAAACGCGTTGTGGATTAGCTAGACAGGTATGCTAGTGCTTTATGTCCCTCTCTCTGGGATTATATTTTTAAAAATGGCGGAACGACATGGAAGCCTCCTTGGACTTGCCTGTCCAATGTAAATACAGACATTTATTGGCAGAGGTAATTTTACACCAATGAGGACATATTTATGAAGGAAGACGTTGATTTTAGCTAATAAAATACTTAACACTAACACAGTGTACCTTTTAAGGCTTGGGCCTGTATGGCTGCCGGTTAAACAGGCTCACTTGTCTTCACTGATAGTATGACTGCAGACAAAAGTAGATCAAGGAATTCTGAAATCTACAAATCTGCTCAAATATGCATGGCACGTTATCATGCAAAAGACAATAAACCCTAAACATACTTCCTAAAGCAACAACGTTTCTATCTATTTCCCCCCAGTTTCTTCCCTCACAAAAAGTTTCAAAATTTTTTCCCCACTAACCTTCGACAGATCTGGCATCCAACCACATGTTGCCAAGCCGGTCTATTCTTTTCACACTGCTCATCCAACACAGAAGCCTTTAGTCCAATCATGCGTGGGATGATGGACTCATTAAATATACTCTGGTGATTTAACTTACAAATGCCTGATCTGCACACAATGAGTCACTGGAGAGCGAAGTGGCAAGATAGATAATCCCACTTAGCGCTGCCCCATGCAGGAGGTCTGGGCAAAGTCGGAGAATGCATAGTTAGGCTTGAACCACAGATTATCTGACGAACAAAGGGGTTTTTGATGGACAAATAGTAGGAAATCCATGACTGGCCGAGTCAATAACCGGCTCTAAATCAAAATAAATAAGTCCCAGAAACAAGCATGAACTGAGGTTGGCTGCAGTACAGGTCCTGGCGGAGCATCACAAGGGAAGATACCCAGCATCAAGTGATGTTGATGCATTGCAGACTTCAAGCAGTCATTGCATGCAAAGGGTATGTGACCGATATTAACAATTATTAGCTACTTTATTCTACATTATATTAAACTGTCCAATGTTTTTAGGGGCCTGAAAATTAGTGGACCATGTACAAAAGGTGCTGTCATTTCTGAATGGTCCATCTGATACCTATGAATACACCATTAAAACAAGGCTAAGAGTCTAAACTTCTACCTCATTGTCATTGTATCCTTGCACACTCAAAGTGCTAGAGTACACAACTAAAATAACACTGTCCAATTAATGATGGTGCTCACTGTATATCATTTAAGGGTTTTCACTAAAACACTGGAATCGGATACAAAAACCCATATGGCTCAGTCTCTGTACATGTCTACTTTTGAGCGTGGGCTCACAGCCATTGAGCAGTGACCGTTGATAATGACTTGAGCAGTGACCGTTGATAATGACTAAAGAACTACAGATCTCAGATTCATGTAGGTTTGGATCTTAACCAGTAAATCCCACTACATTGCCCTTTGTAAGAATTCAAAGATTTTTCACTCGGCTGTATACTACAAAAAGGTTAGATTTAAAATAATTACATTATTAGTCTACAGTATACATTTTCTGCTATTTTTGAGGATATCTATGTGAATATTGGGTTCATCACCACACACCAGGTGAAAGATTGTTTGTGTTGAGCATGTCAAATGGGGCTTCCGCAGGTCTTCAAGAAATGCTTCAGAACCATTCGTTTGTAGGCTGTGTGAATCCCCAGTGGACCCTGATTCAGCACCATACCAAACTGTACCTTCTCAACACCACCAAACTCAGGTTAGAACCATATTATTAACTATATGTACATTACACATGGTTAGAGCTGGATGTTTGTATAATTGATTTAAAGCAAGATTTTGCCAATATGGAAATATACTGTATAATGTAGAGTTCATGTAAGGTTGCTGCATGTTTATAATGTAGTAGTATTCATGTAAAGTTGCTCCATGTGTATAATGTAGAGAATTCATGTAAGGTTGCTTAATGTGCTGAATATTTGTCTCATTCTCTTTCAGCCAGGAGCTGTTCTACCAAATTTTGATCTATGACTTTGGAAACTTTGGTGTTTTGAGGTTGTCTGTAAGTTTGTATTATTTACCATTATCATACCAGGCAAGTTTACTGGGAATTTGCTATAACAACCTGGGGAGTTGTTAAAAGGGGACGTTAAGGGAGGAAGAAGCCGATTCCAAGCTGGGAATGATTTGGTTGCCATGATGGACACTTCCTTGGGTACACCTGGCTAGGGGTTGGACCCCCTTTTTCCACTAGGAATTGCCTTAATTCTTTAAGGCATAGATTCAACAAGGTGCTGGAAACATTCCTCAGATATTTTGGTCCTTTTGCTACTGCAGCCCATCTGTTTCAAGGTTTGACGTGTTGTGCGTTCAGAGATACTCTTCTGTATACCTTTATTGTAGTGAGTGGTTGAGTTACTGTTGCCTTTCTATCAGCTTGAATCAGTCTGGCCATTCTCACCTCTGCCATCAACAAGGCATTTCCACCCAGAGAACTGCAGCTCACTGGATAGTTTCTCTTTTTGGACCATTGTTTGTAAACTCTTTAAGATGGTTTTGTTTAAAATTCCCAGATCAGCACTTTCTGAAATTGCCCAACTAACAAACATGCCACATTCAAAGTCGCTTAAATCACCTTTATTCCCCATTCTAATGCTTGGTTTGAAATTTAGCAAAATTGCATTGACTTGCTGTCACATGATTGGCTAATTAGGTAACTGCTTGTAAATACAAATATCTAATGAAGTGACCGGTGAGTATTTCAACTAATTGGTCCTTTGAACAATCACATTAAAAGGTGCTACCTGTAGAATTCAAGCCATAACAACAGAATACCTTTTTCTATCGTAAATTATGCATAAACTTTATTTCTTGATATTTAAAATAAAGTTTCTCATTGTTGTGCCGTTAACAGGAGCCTGCACCTCTCTATGACCTTGCCATGCTGGCCCTAGATTCAGAGGAGAGCGGCTGGTCAGAGGAAGACGGACCTAAGGAGGGTCTGGCCCAGTACATCGTGGACTTTCTGAAGAAGAAATCGGAAATGTTGGAGGACTACTTCTCCGTGGAGATTGACCAGGTTGGCTGGCGTGACAAACTAGAGCAACATTAGCACTTGCTAAAAGATGGCAGGAAGTATGACATCATGGTTACTGTTGTGATGGTACATGTCTTGTTTGCAGGAAGGAAACCTCACTGGTTTGCCATTGCTGATTGACAAATACATCCCTCCAATGGAAGGTCTGCCAATGTTCATACTACGTTTGGCTACTGAGGTGCGAACCGTGAGCTGCTGTTACGACACAATGTCCCCCACGATACTTGACATGGCCTTCTTGATTAGAGCGACTAATCTGTAGTTCTGTTGGGTAGGTGAACTGGGACAGTGAGAAGGAGTGCTTCAGAGACTTCAGCAAGGAGTGCAGCGCATTCTACTCCATCAGGAAGCAGTACATCCTGGAAGCAGAGCCAGGAGCAGAGCAGGTTGTTCACTCAAATTCACCATTCTGGGTTGACTTCAAATGTAGTATTATACTTTTTTTAATGGAGAAACTAAGAAAAGGTTGAATACACTGTCTCTAGCAAAAACAATGTAATAAAGCTACTTGTGCATCCTTTGTAGAATTTGAACCATATCAGAACTACCCGTAAGTTACATTTTACAAACGCTGTAAAATTTGTGTCTTTAATATGGGATAATTCCCTACACTGTGCAGTGCTTTGTTACACACACAGGCTCATTCTAAAATGGGTACATTTCAGCCGCGGTCGGTAGATCTTAATTGGGGAGGACGGGCTCGTGTTACGCTCGGGACCGGAGTGAATGGAATGTGCGCAACGCACCAAACCCAGTGTTTTTTATTTTGCACACTGGGTTTTGTGCGTTGCGCACATTCCATTCACTCCGGTTTCGAGCGTAACACGAGCCCGTCCTCCCCAATTAAGATCCACCGACCGCGGCTGGTACATTTTGTTTTGCCCATTGAAAAACAATGTGGAAGCACATCTCATCCCATCCTCATCAGAATTATTGTTCAAATGGCTAAATATGCACTAAACAGTGTATGGAATCATTATCCCACCAGTATAAATATGCACTAAACAGTGTATGGAATCATTATCCTTCCAGTATAAATATGCACTAAACAGTGTATGGAATCATTATCCCACCAGTATAAATATGCACTAAAAAGTGTATGGAATCATTATCCCACCAGTATAAACTGCTTTCTTAATTGTAAAGTAGTTCATACAATTTGCACCTTGTTCACAAAAGCATGGAAGCATTCATAGTAGCAGTGATTCAGTTACATTTAGAAGCTATTGACAGAACAGGATATTAATTCTAATCATAGTTATTTTTACAAGAAACACTAGTAGAATGTGAAATAGGAATTTATGTTTCCAATTTACACCTTTGGTCCCTTTTAGCATTTACTGAACCAGTCTGTGATTCAGTGCTTTTGAAATGCTTTGTTGCAGGATGCAGACATGAACTCGTGGAGTTGGAAAGTAGAGCATCTCTTGTTCAAAGCCTTCAGGAGCCTCTTCAGTCCACCAAAACACTTCAGTGAGGATGGCAGTGTACTCCAGATTGCTAACCTGCCAGACCTCTACAAGGTGTTTGAGAGGTGCTAAGACATCAGAAAAGATGAGCGGTGTAATTCAGATAATTAATTCAGAAAACAATTTAAATCTTTTCATGTACAGTTGTAAATAAAATCTACTCTTTACTGTGTACGTTGTCTTCCAAATCATCCAAGCTGTATAAAAGTAATGCAAACATGGTACAAGGAGCTTGACGGCCTTGTAAAGTACATTGTTCTAGATATTACAACAGGTTTGGATAGGTCATTCACAACAATGAAACAAGATTGCAGTGTAAATCTGGTATAGTTTATTTGTAGAGTATTTAAATGCAGTAGCTGCCCCAGTCACAATCACTGTGTTGTCCTGAGACTTGGAACTGTGTGGCTTTTTGAGCAGCGAACAGTTTGAAGAAAGGGTGGTATGTAGTGCCATCTTCTGTTAAAGTTCTTGCCTTTTTTACTCAATAAAAAAAATCTCAAACCATCACTTGTCTTTCAAAGGGAATTCAATGTGCCATAACCCATGCAAAAAAACATCCACCTCATATACACAGTTCTGTCATTTACACATTTCCAAGAAATCTTTAAATATTATTATTTTATAAATCTCAACCTCAGCAGACAATGGGTTCTTTCTATTTCAATAAATCATGACTGCACCTTTAAATAATTCTGTACCGGTTATTATTGTTTAGAATATTTGTCGTGAGCTATGCAAAACCCTGTCTCCAGGTGTGAGAAGGCACTTCACTGTGAGGGTTGGGTGCATGACTAAAAACAGCAGCCGTGAGGATTTAACAGTTTAAAAGCATCATTATAGTCATTCATGCAACATATATAAAAAGAAAATACCGGTAACAAACAAAGCCAAGCACCCCGCCAGAAGTAAAACCTTGTGAATAACATGACAAAGCGTTAAATTAAGTGAGTTGAGAATTTTCCTTTGATTCATCATCTCCTAATAACCTATGGTTTAGTATTTTAGCTTTTCTCCCTTCAAAGACACTGGTGCACAACAATGTGACCAACCAATGCTTATCCACCTTTAAAAACACAGCCTGAACTGTGTGGTACCAGTGTTTTTCTCTTGTGTTTTTGGTTTTGCTACATAATGTAAGTGGTACTGAGGAACAATGGAAATGTGCTCCAGAAGCAAAATGGCAGTGAACAGTCTGAGGTGCTAGTTTAAGGGCTTTTGTGGCAATCCAGCATCTCTCACTGCTGAGTAAGAAGGGCGTTCCGATTGGCCTTCATCTTCTCAAGGCGCTTGACTAAGTGGCTGTTGGTCATCTCCATCTCCTCGATCTTATCTAACGCTGTACGCAGCTGTGGAGGAAAGCAAGCAAGCGGTTGAAGGTAAAAGATTTGTGCCGTCAATTGCCAGCCACTGACTTTTGTTTGGTTTGTCTTTAGTTTCTTACCTCTCGTTGAAGTTTCCTTTTTTCAATTTTTAGTTCATCTTCTATTTTTTCTGAGTTATCTGCCGATGTTTTGTATCTGGACACTTGTCCTTCAAGTCTGTTGATCTGGATATGAATGAAATTAAAATGACTAAGCCACAACTAACATCCTTTACACTTCATTCGATTTCAAGTGAATCTGACATGCATTTTCCAATTGTCATACATGAATGTGTTCAGTCTGGGTCAGGATACAGTCAGCTAGGGTACATGTGGACTGCTGAGAAAGCGGCTCACTGTTCCCACTACTTACGTTTTGTTCCATTGTGCCTATTTCCTGTTCTGCTTTCGAGAGCTTGAACTTGTATTCACTTATCTGTCTGTTGGCATCTCCTGCAAAGTGTAAACGATTTGAGTTAGGGCAGTTACACAGGGATTGAGATGGGAGCCGGTAAATTCTTGGCACACATGGAATGGAACTCTTGCCTATGTCCCATACAGAGCTACTGATAAAAGCTCTGCCCGATTTGAACAGCTTGAAAAGTTTAGAAAATTACCTAAAATTGACACATTCAAGGCACGATAAACACTACAGTGTTTCCACTTCTACTGAAGATGCACAACATTTTAAACTCCGGAATGAAACTGTTTTGGTGATGCTACAACATTAATAGTAAGTGATCGTTTAGGTGAATTTTTTTTTACACTCAATACCACATGTATCTGTCTCCCATGTGGAAGATGTGTGAAAAACAAGAGCATCTTGCTGCATTTCAAACAAAGGGCTATTTCTACATTGGCTGCATGACCCAGCCACTAAAATAAAATCATTCCAATTAAGTTATTTAAGTTATACCCCCCAAAAAACATCTACTAGTGTTCTAGATACTATACAAATTTTAAAGGCCATTGACCTCGCCAAACATATTTGATATTTTGTTTAGCCTCAAACAGAAACAAGCTGCTCTAGCATAGTGGTAACTTTTTTACAATAATATGTCTTCTATGGCACTAGCCAACACTGGGTACTGTGAATGGTAGTGTGTCAGGAGAGCGCCATACTTTGCATCTCGATGAGGTGCAGGTCAGTACCATTCTCCATCCTCTCTCCGTCAGTCAAGGCGTTATCCATCTTCGAGTGCTTCTGCCTCTCCTCCTCGAGTTGCATCTTCAACTTCCTGATCTGTGTGACACCACAAAGAATGGCTAATTACAGCTGCTGCATTTCAAAGTAAAAAAATAAAAAAGCAGTTACAGGGAATATTGTGCAGACAAACATCGGTGAGGATGGATGATAATGACATCTACCTGGCCTAAGAGTTCATCCTTCTCATCTGCAAGCTTTCGTAGCCTTACATCTGCAAAAGAAAACCCAACATTATCACAGCCTAGCCACCCTAAAGCAACGAATATACATTACAGACAGGAATTAATTTGTGTGCCAATGCTCCCTATTATGCTGCGTTGAAACTACACTAAACATTTAGATATCCACGCCAACTTCTCCAAGAATTGCTCCCTTGAAGGTGGTGCCTGGAGGATTTTTTTCTCTAAATCTTGAATGGAGCATGTTTGTATGAAGGACACTTTGAGCTTGTTGGGAAGCTCCAGTTATTAAATGGCTAACACGTTTTGTACAAACCTACTGACCTTAAAATGAAAAACGTGTAGGTGTAATCAAAATGTTTTTATGATAGTTGAAAAATACGTAAAACTCTTGATGTCAATTAAATTTCAAAATATGACCTTCATAATCACAACAGAACAGTAGTGCTAATAGAAATGTCCCTTTTTAAGGTTTAGAACTTAATGGCTGTGTGTTGGGTTATTTTGAAGGGACAGCAAATGTACATAATGTTTTCATAATGAGTGTATGGTCTCAATCACTACATTTAAACCTTCTGCAATTTATCATGATGTTCATTTATTGAATTATGGTCTAGTTGATTTTAAAATTGGCGATAAAGCAAAATGGCATTTAGGGCGTGGTTATGGGGTTCGGTTGTACGACAAGACACTCAAAGGAGTTGGCATTTCACTTTTTTCTGGTAAGTAAAGTTACATTTTGTTTTACATTGTTTTCATAGTGTTTTTCGTTAGCATCCCAATTAATATCAGTTAGCTAGCTAGAAAGATGTCTGCGCCCGTAACGGCAAATTCGATGACCAGGTCAGATCTTAACAAACCAATGGGTGACGTCACACATGGATCCATCCTGTAATATGCAGTCTGTGATTAACATACTCCAGGCTGCGATGCCAGGGAATAAGGCCTTTGGCCTCGTGGCTTTCTACACTGCTGAGGAGCGCGGTTATTCCCTGGCAACGCACAGTCTGTCGTGTGTTAACGCTTACATATAGATGTATATAAGGAGCTGGCGTCTCGCTTAGAGATAGAGCAAGAAATTCATTCATCCATGAGGAGCTCGGAGTAGAGCCGCTGCCCCTTGCATCGAAAGGAGCCAGTTTAGGTGGTTCGGGCATCTGGTAAGGATGCCCCCTGGGCGCCTCCCTAGGGAGGGGTTCCAGGCATGTCCAGCTTGGAGGAAACCTCAGGGAAGACCCAGGACTAGGTGGCAAGATTATATCTCCAACCTGGCTTCGGAATCCCCCAGTCGGAGCTGGTTAATGTGGCTTGGGAAAAGGAAGTTTCAGGTCCCCTGCTTGAGCTGCTGCCCCCGTGACCCGACCCCGGGTAAGCAGACGAACATTGATGTATAAATGTATATAATCAACTCCTTCACTTTCCACTGAGTGCTTGCATCGCCAAACATTCTCGCCTCGCACTTCACTCCATTTAAAAGTCAATGGGTTTCCGATGATTTAGACACCGGAATCAGTGTAACCACAACATTAGACAGTTATGTTCCACCCACCTAGAGGACCATCTCCGGCTGACTGCAGCACTTGGGCGGCCTCCTGTGTGACCACAGTGATCCCCGTGGCTGGGTCTTCATGGCTGACCTCCCCATTGGGCGTTCCGTCCGGGATAATGACCAGGCCATGATTCTAGGAAAGAAAAAGTGACCTTGAAGAGATTCTTGACTCAGAAGTTGTTTCCAAAATCTGTGCGCAGGGGAGGAAATGTGTTGGATGTGTAACTAAGTCGAATGTTGTGAGCTGACGATTCCAGTAAATAAACACAGACTGCGAGAAACACAATCTTCAACACATTTGAAAAAGAAATATAGGAAAAAAAGGAGAAAAAAACAAGACAACACAAACAGCCAGGTACACGAGATGTACATAATTACATACTAAGAATAGTTTTTCTATCAATCTTCTGCTCAGTATACTTTGTATAATAGCTTTGTCTCTGGTGAGACCTACCTCTCCGGTCCTGGTCTTTGCCTTGACGTCAGCCAGCTCATTTCTGAGCTCATCCCTCTCATTCTTAATGCAATCAAAGTACTCTTTTTGCCTCTCTAAGGCCTGGTGGGTACAGAATAAAGGGTGTGGAAGACAACAGGGGAGAAAAGGACGAGAAAAACAAAGAGGCCAGGATAGGTTGGAAAACCTACGGCAATATAACAACACACATGCGTGCTACAATGTGTGCCATTTGGCTACATGCACACGAAACAAAGGCGCAGCAAAAAGATAAGGTTGATGTGGAGATGCAGCATGACAGACGTTAAGACGACCAGCACATGCACAGACAAACTGTGTCAAGGAGAGCTAGATGACAGACACATTCTGACAGACTATGTCTAGGGTACATCATGTTTTTCCTTCTTCAAATACATTTCACCACTCGCCACATGGGCCTCATGCAGGTAAGGCTACAGTTGGCTTAAAGGCTGACACTCATGAGGTGGAATATGGATTTCCATACTGTTATCAAGCAAAGGGCACTCAAATCTATATTTTAACCTATGTTAACCACAGCACCAAAACTTTAAAATGCAATTTAGTGAGCCCACATGTCATTTCACATGCACATTTAGGGGAACTCAAAACTGAATTAAACTAGTCTGTAATTCAGGCTTATACCCTTGGTCCCTTTATTCAACTATGAGAGGCAATAGACTTCATTACTCAGTGAATCTGCACCACCAAGTTCACTCTATCCTTCCTTTGAACGGACACTATCCCTTTGTTAATTTATCTGGAAATTAGACTGGTGTAAGGAATACGGTAGGTCTCCAGCAATGCTTTCGCCAACCCAATAATTGAGGGAAAGAGAAAAGTAATAACTATACGTCTGGCTACTGAATCTAAAGACACCTGATTCAATGTCCATTTGGTCAGAGATTAAAATCAGAACAAGTCTGAACGGGTCAGTGAATAACTATTGCCTCTCAGAATCCTTCCGAGGACCTAGTAAGACCTCCTACCCCAATCTTTTTGTCCTTCCAGTTAATGGTTTCCTGCAGGTCAAACACCTCTCTGGTGAGGGTATCTAACTGACCCTGGATTCTCTGGTTCTCCTGTCGTGGTGGCGTTCCATACAGACAAATGGGATAGAGGGTCAAACAGAAGGAAAGACAGAATAAAACAAAAATTATGAAGAGAAAGTATGGAAAAGACCAGAGAAGGAATCAAATCCAGAAAACCGAAATGCACAGAAATGAGGGAGCGGGCAAGGATTAAAATTTCTCGTAAGAATTCACCTAGTGGTAAATCTAAAAAGACAACTGAAGTAAAACTCCTTTTAAACCAATACCTTTCATTTTGAGAAATTGCCAGAGTGCTGGCACACTGTTCACTGGTAAATGACACAGATGGTAAGAAAGAAGAAAATAATGGTGGCCCAAAAAAACAAACACATGGCCTAGAGACAATTTCAGTTAAAAGGCAAAAGAACATGACAAACAGACAAACAACCAACTAGAAAAATGCAACTTCATTGAGGGAAGCTAACTGAGAAAAGCACAGAAAACAATTCTCCTGGACTTACGGCCTGTAAAGACAGGAGTACAGAAGACGGTTGCAACATAAAAATGTTTAAAATTGTTTAAGTGGTTTGTTGTCTCAGTGCGTTCGTACCTGTATGAGCTCATCTCTCTGGCGTATTCCCTCCTTTAACTCTTCTTGTTTGTGTTGCAAAACTGTGCATGTGTGCTTTTGTCTTTCTAGTTCCTGTAAGGCACAAAAAAGCAGGCCCCTTGTAAGACAGACAATAAAGTCTAAAAGGGCAAACTTCGTCAAAAATCTCCCCAAGATAGTACATTCATTAGGTGTGAGCGTGACTATAGACATTTACGATACTAGCATTTGAGAATATGGGACCAGGGAGAACATTCTCTGGCATTCTTTATCTATAATGTGGTCAGCAGGGAACCGTGGATTCATTTAAACATTTTCCAGAGCGATGCAAATTAGGCAGCATGAGGCAGCGCAAATTGGCATAGCACTGCCCGGGATTTGGGATAGATAAGTCGGAATATCTACTTTCACGTGTCACTCTCCATCGAACATCTGTAAACCAAATCGCAAGTGTAGTTGGTGTGTTTAATCATCCCACACATGATCTGACAAAAAGGCTTCTGTGTTGAATGAGCAGTGTGAAACAGAATCTGGCAACATGGTTGGATGAACCATATGTGTGCCCTTCACCCTCCCACATTTGTCGGGGGGGAAGGGAGAAAATAAGTGAAATAATTTAAAAAGAAAAAAGTCTGACGTGATGCACTCATGTAAATCAAAGTACTGAAATAACCTATTTACAGTACATCTGGAAAGTATTCACAATGCTTCACTTTTTCCACATTTTATGTTACACCCTTATTTCAAAATAGAATAAATTATTTCCCAAAAAATTCTACAAATAACCCATTATGACAATGTGAAAGAAGTGTGTTTTAGATCTTAGCAAATTCATAAAAAATATAAAATGGAAGCACATGTACATACTATTCACAGCCTTTGCCATGACACTCAAAATTGAGCTCAATGCATCTGATTGGAGTCCACCGGTGCTAAATTCAGTTGAATGGACATGATTTGGAAAGGCACACACCTGTCTATATCAGGTCCCACAGTTAACAGTGCATGTCAAAGCACAAACCGAGCCATGAAGTCAAAGGAATTTTTTGTAGACCTCCGAGACAGGACTGTATTGAGGCACAATATCTGCAGCATTGAAGGTCCCAATGAGCACAGTGGCCTCCATCATCTGTAAATGGAAGTTCGGAACCACCAGGACTCTTCCTAGAGTTGGCTGCCCGGCCAAACTGAGGAATCGGGGGAAGAGCCTTAGTCAGGGAGATGACCAAAATCCGATGGTCACTGACAAAGCTCCAGCTTTTATCTGTGAAGGGGGGAGAACCTTCCAGAAGAACAACCATGTCTGCAGCACTCCACCAATCAAGGGTGTATGTAGAATGGCCAGACAGAAGCCACTCCTCAGCAAAAGGCATATGGGAGCCTGCCTGGAGTTTGCCAAAAGGCACCTGAAGGACTCTCAGACCATGAGAAACAAAATTCTGTGGTCTGATGAAACAAAGATTGAACTCTATGGCAAGCGTCATGTCTGGAGGAAACCAGGCACTGCTCATCACCTGGCCAATACCATCACTACAGTGAAGCATGGCATCATCATGCTGTGGGCATGTTTTTCATCTGCAGGAACTGGGAGACTAGTCAAGATGGAGGGAAAGATGAATGCAGCATTGTACAGAGTCATCCTTGCTGAAAACCTGCTCCAGAGCACTCTAGACTTTGGACTGGGGCAAAGGTTAATCTTCCAATAGGACAATGACCCTAAGCACACAGTCAAGATACCAACAGTATTGAGTACATGTTTTTTTTGTCATTATGGTGTATTGTTTGTAGAATTTTGAGAGAAAAAATTAATTCAATCCATTTCGGAATAAGGGTGTAACATAACAAAATGTGAAAAAAGTGCTGTGAATACTTTTCGGATGCACTGTAAACACATTAGGTTGCTTACACCTTTAACATAAATATACTGCTCTGTTTTTTAAGTTGTATTAGCCTGGTTGACACCAGACCCTTCTCAGTTTTAACTGGGAGTGGGTCTAGGCAAGGTTCATTCACAGCCCATTTCCAAAGGGGCGTCACCAACGGACGCCGCTCAAATGCCTCTCAGCAATTGGATATATCAGACTTTGCCGAATTGAGTCGGCAAGACTGCAACAACTTTTTTTTTTAGATATTAAGGCTTTGAGTGTTGTTCTTTGCTCAGATAAAAAAAAATGAAAAGCTCAAATCGCTTAAAACAGACGCGATAGCTGATTCGAACGAGTGATATTCTGGATGTTCCATTGCGGCAGCCATTGTTGTAATCGTCTGCTTCAACCAATGACAGTATATAGCTGCGCTATCGTCATCGTGTAAAGCCAGCCTCAACAGTTGTGATTGGTGCCTCGATTTGGAAAAATTGGTAATGGGCTTGAATGGGCTCTTGGCCAGACTGACTTGCAGAGCAAATCTCAAATTTTCCAGAAGTCCGTCAGGGTTTTCCCAGGCTAAAGTTGTACAGCTATAAGGAATAGAACTCATTGACAGACAATGTTGTGAGTTGGACTTTGTCACTTTACTGATTATTAGATCATGAATGTGCTGATAGCACGGTTGGAGTCTGCCCACCTTAACAATGATAACGGTCATCTAAGACAGTCTATGTGAGTTAATGCTTTACCTTAGACTTCTCCTCAGTCTCCCTGCGCATCTCGGCCATCTGCTCTTCCATCTCCTCAATTACATCTTTCAGAGTGTCCACAGTGTAAATGAGGTTGGATTTGTCGTTGTCCAGCTGTGCGTTTGACACCATGGCTTTCTTGTACTTCTCCTCCACCTCCGACAGCGACTCCTACCGGGGGACACACGGCCTCTTGGTTTCACGCTTGCATTCAAATGACCTCAATTCACTATGTGACTAGAGTTGTTAAACGAAAAGAAAAATCCTTATATCAAGAAACCTAATTGATATGCAGTAGCAGCATCTTAAATGAGACCTAAAAATGGAGAGAACTTTAAGTCATATGTCCCTTCCTCTCTGGTTCTTGTGTTAAAGATGGGGTGTTAAAGCATCACAGCAATCTTTCCTTTGAAGTACACCTCATACATCGCTTTACACTGTAATCAGTCTGACCAAACCTGAGAAGTGATGAAACTTGACATCTGGGTGAAGAAATGCAATTGTAAGAATACGGAAATTAAAAAGGCAATGAGGGAAAACAATAAAACTGAAATAACTGGGACCAAAGAACCAAATGCCATCTATTGTTACATTTCTACCAATGTAGGACATTTACAGGTGCTTATCAGAAATATACCTCCTCTGGGTCCAACGTTTGGGGATATTTAGGGAGAACCATTTAAAGAAAGTCTTTGGACTCTAGAACACTAACTGTAATTGTATGGAAAAGCAACTTAGAAACCAACCACCAGACAGATGTCCAGCAAGACAGGACCACCTTATTGTCTTGCTCTTACTCCCAGGGCACGTGATAGGCTTCAAGCAATGCTTTCAATCCATTATCAGTTTTAAATGTGCAGAAAAGTCATGCAGAGCACATGCCAGACTGAGAGTCCCAACACAAAGGTAAATGTTTGTTGGAGATTCCAGTAAGTGAAGACCCGTGGGGTGAGGGATAGGGACAAGGTAGATACAGGGGGGTTAGTAATGCTAGAAGGCTCCCAGGAGAAAGGAAACAATGCATGCTGCTAGCTCAGGCCTCTCTACCTTCAGCTCTTTAAGCCCCTGCATGTACCGGCCTTCTACATCCTCAATCTGGTCCTTTAGTTCATAGATATCCTGTAGAGCAGACGGGAGGAAGGCTGGTTTTTTGGAGCAACTCGGGGGGGGGGGGAGGGAGGGACACCGGGAAGAATTAAAGGGACAGATCAGACTGAAGCACCCGCGCTGTTTCAAGACAAATATATTTACCCCATGGTAGGCCTACACATACACAGCTTCATAGACAGTAACATTGAATCAATGAATAAAATCACATGGCATTCTCTCTGTTCATACAGGAAGTCAACATCTTACACGATGAGCAGACAAATGAGTCTCATTATTACCCCAGTTCATATTAAAAACAAAAGAGGAAACTGCTACACAAACAGTTTGCTTTGAAAAAATATTTACATTTTATGGATTTAATTGTTTAGTAATTAGTATGATGTAGCCAGTACTATTTAATTGTTTAGTAATTAGTATGATGTAGCCAGTACTATTGACAAAAATCATCAAACTGGATAACAACAGGTTGATGGTACTAGTGTTTATGTAACTGTGTATGTTTTCTATGTCTTACCCTCAATTCACCGAGGCTGGTGTCTGCATCAGCGATGCTGCCCGTGTCTGCACTGCCCCTTCTTGAGGACGTCCCCCCGAGGGAAGCCAGGGTCGCTGGGGTGAGCCCGGGGGTGGTGCAGCGTGACGACGGCTAGGAACAAAGCACCTTGGAGCTCAAGTCAACATGGTACATGACAACAGTCAACACATCCCAACACTGTCACTCAACACCTGACACCTGACACTGCCAGGCGCCTCCCACTTTGTTCCAACCAGCAACATGACAGGGTCTAGTGAAAGCCAACAAACACCTAGCATTGTGCTGCCTTCAAGTGCAATCTCAAAAAGCATTACATTGGTATGGTACACTACTGCTCTACATATCGTAATGTACAAGAAGTTAAAGTACATTTTTAGCATATGTATAGAGAGATCCTGATCCCATTTCTTTCGAATCAGACATTCCCAGTTCCGGTTGATGACATGCAAACCACAATTGGAAACAGAGGATTTTTATTACTTTTTGGTGGATTTGCCTCAAAGCTCAGCTTTCCATTTTAAATGTACACCAAAAACATCATTTATTACTTTCTTTAACCCTCAGCCTTGTTGTAAACTGGATGAAGGAATTACAAGGGATTTGTTTTAGCAAGGCATTTCTTTTTAATTTTTTTATTTTGCTAGGCCTACTTCTTTCAGCTCAGCCAAACCAATGTGACAGGAAACTGTCTGTGATGCTCAGTCGCACGCACCACAAGGAGACACTAGAGCACAACGACAAACTACAAGAGCACAATGACATGCCCTTCTGGCCCAGCACAGCTTAACCTGCAGGATGGTTTAGGTACTTTCTTTTTAGGCCATTCTGTTTGTGACTTACTCCTACTATACATTTCTGCAGCTTGCAGTCCAGCCAGTGTCAAATGAGAAAGGCTTCTGTGAAAGGTAGTGACATAAGGATATCTACATCTTGGAGTGTACCTTCTGTATTTTTTCTTCATTATACAGTATTCTTTGGTCATCATGGATTTCTTTCTACTTCTAATTTATTTGCTTGCATCAAGATGGCCAGACAGACATGCACTGAACATTTCTTTGGTCATCTTGTTAATGACACTAGCAACCAAAGAATGCAAAGCCTAGACAATGACAACTCTTTTATGCATGCACCAATAATGATAGCATGCCTAATAAGAGACAACTGTGTAGGCAATTGGCCAAATACTTTTGATACCCTAAATGGGCAAACTGCTGAACAGTTCTGGAAATAATTAAGAGACCACTGAAATCCTTTCTTAAACAAATTTAAAAACTCTGGATCAAAAGTAAGACGGATTATCAAAAGCCAACAAACAAATCAGAGCTGCTTGAATCTTTGCACCAGGAGTGGAATAGATTTTTACACCTGCATTGATTATGGTCACTACTGGAGACACGAGACATTTCTCCTGCTGGTTTAACTCACCCGGCTGTAGTCTACCAAGGTCTTATCACATTTTTCATCCAGCTGAAAAGAAAGGGAAGATGATCATTAAGAAACAGAAAATCATCCACATGCGCTTGGATCCAAAGTGTCCAAATGTGTTTGGTTGAAAAAGAGCTATGGTAAGGCGGCACTGCTGCATGTTCATAGACCACAGCAGGTATACACAGAGCAATGCACAATTATCAACCAATAAAAACACAGCAGGTATACACAGAGCAATGTACAATTATCAACCAATAAAAACACACTGGTTATTCAGAGCACTTTATTCAGTTAAAACATGCTGTTAAGACAAACATATTCATAATAATATTCATAAGCCTTGTTCATTGACTGCTGGAAAAGTAACTGACAGAACGCTGGTTTGATTTCCAGAGACAATTATTGAAAAACATTATCATTGTGCACTTGAGCAAGGCTAAACCTCATAGCTGCTCTAAATCGTTCTGGAAAAACTGTGGAAATCTGAGAATCGTCTAATACATTATATGACGTTGCAAAAACCATTAAATTGCACCCAAACCATTCCAAATCACTGTGTTAGTTGGCAACATGGTGCATTTCAAGGCAGGCCAGAGTGAGGGTGGCAGGTAACTTACACCGTCCAGGTCGTCAGGGATGCACAGATCATCCAGGTCAGACACAATGCTGCCCCTGCGGTTGGAGCGGCTGAAATAGTCGGCAGCCGACTCACTGATGTCGGAGAAATCGGACGACTACTCGACGGATACAGGGTGAGGGAGATGAAAGAAATTAGTTAAACAGGGAAAGTTGTAGATCTAAGAGGGTAATCGTTTACAGGTTCACTTTTAGTCGGTGTAGAGAAAGGACAAAAATAACTAAACAAATAAAAAAAGATACTCTATTGCCTGATTTTCCCCAAAATGGCAAAGAACAGACAGCGTCCAAAACAAGAGCGAGGCACACCCACAGTAGTGCCATATTGAAGGTTAGAGACAACCGCCCTGTTTCTAGTTACACCCCATTCCCTTCGTAATCTATCCAAATTCTCACCACGCTGTCTCTCCTGCCACGACTGTAGCGCTCCTGGGACACTGTGCTGGCTGTATCATCGTCCGAGGAGTTCTGGGAGAGGTGTGAACAGTTAGTATCCACGCGAAATGCACACTCGCAGAATGAAAATTAGCATTAATTCACGCACACTTTATTTAGATTGAAATGGAGCAGTTTCGTTAGCAAATTCAAAAAACCTTTGGTGCACGAACGTAAAACAACAAGAGATTCAAACCTGCAGGCATTCTGAATCACACAAACGACTCCTCTACAAAGTGTTTCAAGATGGTCACGCAATTACCTGCTCAAATAATGAAGGCTAAATGAAGAGTTAGTCCTGGAAGCTGACCTCATTGCATATACACCGCGCCTCAAAACCACACACACCAGAACATTTGGGATAGGGTTAACCCAGTCACAGCTGTACAAGAACGCAGCTTGAGTTGTTTGGTGATAGGGTTTTGGTTGACTAGACTGTTAGAAGCACAATGGGCTGAGGTTAGTTCGTGGATAGTCACAGTTTGTTCTAGGCTAGGCAGACTGGGTTTCAGGACATGCAGTGGGACTGAGGGTAGGCTGCTCACTGCAGGGCTGCTTCGGGTGGAACTGGAGTACCAGCTGTACTCAGAGGGCTGCAGTGAGAGGGACAGACAGGGCATTGACAAGGTAGCCGACACAGACCAGACCAGTCTGGTCCTGGTGACATCATTTCACCTATTCAAGTGGAGACACGTGGAGGGGACTTACAGTGTGAGACTGAGAACCTGAGTAGGAGCCGTACAGTCCGTCATCATTTATAGAGGCCTGGAGGAACAGGGGAGACAGAATCTCAGGGACGGATGACCGAGCTCAGTTAGAGTCCCGTAGCATGCCTCTGGCGATTTCTCCATTTTGTCAGCATGCTTTTTGACAATAACATGAATTCAATATAAACTGAGTTTCCTTTGTCGGCTCTTGTTGACTAATTCTTCCTAGAAAGAGTGGATTTCACAGAGGGCTGCAACAGTACACATATTTGTAACCGCAATGTACGGTAAGGGGTGCTATTTGCAGTTCGCACATGAACCCAAATACACCAAACCTTGTGTTTAAAAAAAAATACATTGCTAGCTACTGTATTTTTAGCGCTTCTTAAAAAACATCTATAGATATGAAAATATATATTTGGCTATCCTGAGCCTTTGTGTACAACGTAATCATTGTTTGCACCTTCCGACTTTGTGACTAACACGAGGAGAGCTAGAACTACAACGGTGAGTGGTAGTGATGAATCAACATGGGAAAATCCTCTGCTAAATCTACAGACAAATGTACACTCTAATATTGCTAAACGTCAGTCTTGACTGTTATCATTATTTATCTCAGACATGTATAGAAAGCGATTAAGATAACATGACACTTTGTGCAAAGTGTGTGTTACAAAGGAGTTTTCTAAATCTAAGGTTCGCTTGTGGGCTTCATAATGCCATGTTGTCCATTTAGTCGTTCAGATGCAGACGCAGGCGTGAAGAAAAAACATCTACTCACTGTATTCAAGCAGTCCTTATCAGCAAAATCTGATCAGGCAAATTAAATTACAAGAGCAATAAGTGTGTTTGTAGTTGCAGATATGCGCCTGTCTTTTACAAATTAAAGATGACTTCCGCGACTTTAGGTGATATTTAGAACTACTTAGGCCTCTAAGTTCAAAAGAATGTGAATTTAGGTGCCCTAGAGCTAAAACGGATCCCCGCTCGGGGATATTTCTCTGAAGTGTCTTGGTTCATATTTTCTCTCTTGTTCTCCTGTGTGTAGAGGTTGTGCTCACTCTGCAAACTCATTAAGTGTCACCATATATCTCAAGTTTGATTGACAGCTCTGTCAATGGAACTTCCTCTACGTTAGCAAACCATACGTCACACATTTGTTGGGAATTCCCTGCCTAATGCTTGGTAAGAGAATGCCTACAATAGCCAAGAAACACTGTCGGATTTCAAGCTAACTAGGGTAAAACTATGAATCTACTTCGATTGAGCATATAATATAGACAATATACCACACATCCAGACTAAAATGGGGGGCTAAAAATTGTTTTAAAATTACGAACATCGCAGACTTTACATTTATACTAAGAACTGATCTTTAATAACTGTATCATTTTCTGCACTGTGCTGTACCGAAAACTTACCGTGCCTCAAACTGCAACACGTACCATACCGTGGGTCAGATGTACCGTTTCACCCAAAAGCTCTTATCTTCTCAATACACAGCCTACCTGAACATACTCCCCTGGATGTAAGAACTTAATATGAATGCCCTCGGTAATAAATCTGCAGATGTCTAACTAACTGATGTGAAGGCAGAGACACTGACCAGGCTGTAGCTGCGTGTCAGCCCTGAGCTGGAGCCAGCGGTTGGGGAGGCCACAGACACGGCCTGTAAGCAGAAAGAGGCAGAGGGGGTGTGGGACAGTTACAGGCAGCCACAGGGAGCAGCTGTGGGGGGGTTGGCAGGAAAAGTATCTTTGGGAGTGTGATGAGGAGAGTGAACAGTATATTCCTGACCCCCTGACAACGAAGCACTGCGATGTGTTTGACAGCACTACAGAGAGGAGCTGGTCTTGTGTACCAGTCTGTGAAATAACAATTGCTTTTGTGTGTACATGGATGAGACCTCGCTAGCATACTACAAATAGCTTTGAAAGAAAAAAGAAAACAGAAATGGATGAAGACTAGTATTTCTAATATAATAGAAATCGTTAAGAAAGGAGCATCAGTGTGTTTGCTTGAACAATTTTAAAGACAAAATTGAGTCACTCAATATCAAAATGTAGTGCTTTTCTGAACTACTGAGGTCTGAGCAGATATTCATATCAAATTATAACTAGGTAATGTAAAGAATTGAGTTACTGACACTAGTAGTGTGTCCATTCACAACGGGTCAACTCAATGGCGTTTATGTTCCAATAAACTTCAGAGTCAATAAGAACTCAGTTCTTCAAACAGTTTTAGTTTGGCTAGTGTGTGTTTAACATGGGATAAAGTTTGACCAGGATGGGCTAGATTTAGACCTAAAACGCAAGGACAAACCCGAGGCTGGTAGTTGGAAGTAGAGGACGAAGGAGGTTTGGTGGTGTTTGCTAGGCTGCTGTAGGTTCTCTGATCGTGGTACAAACCAGTCTGGAGGTGGAGTGGAACACAGAATGTTACAACCAGAAAAACAGCAGAATGTCAGTACTGAGCAACTTAACCAAGCTGAGTCATGCCATTTTTTACCATTAGGGATTTTCCACTTCAAAAACGAAGTTCAAAGTGCAGTAATTGTGTCTATAATGTAATTCAGTACTACTACAATGCTATGCCCAAAGAGAGCAGAGCCTTAAGATAACTCTTTGCTCCATTACATTGGCCATTGCAAAGCTTCCAGGAGGACACAAAGCTCTGACCAAGAAGCCGGAGAAGACCAGAAAATAGCAACACATTGACATACATTTCCATTACCTGGCTTCTGGATGACATAATAAACTGCTAACAGGTCAAATTGTAAAAAAGTTGTAAAGAAAAATACCATTGCATGCTGGCAAATGAGATTTGCATTCAAATTTGCGCCATGGTGCAATTGACTATTATTTATATTGCAAATGATTCCAATAAACAAAAAGGTCCTTTTCTCAAAAGTCCAGTAAACTGACATCCTCCTGGTCACCAGTCCTAACAGAACCACTGACACTCAGACAAACAAACAGGGCACACTAACCAACAGGTCCTTCCTGGAGCCAGTCCTAACAGAACACCTGACACTCAGACAAACAAACAGGGCACACTAACCAACAGGTCCTTCCTGGAGCTGCTGGACACAGGAGCCTTCTTATGCAGGTCGTTGTACACAGAGCTCTGGTATAGAACAGGAGATATGAACACTAGACATCGGTTAACTCACTGTGCCGAACCCAAGATAATGGTAAGCCTCTGCTTGGATTCTCACCATTATTTATGGCCCACTATTTAAATGATCTCTAAACGATATGAAAACCTTAGTTGTATATTAACTCCACTGAGATGGAGGGCAAAGACACAGGCTCTATTGTGTATCTAGAAGTTGTTTCTTGACATACATATAATTTGCATAAAATAAAAAATATAGCTGAATAAGTCAAATTAGCATGATGTCAGGGTAAAATCAAAGAAAAACCTTTCTACAGTTGAAGTCGCAAGTTTACATACACCATTGAAACTCAGTTGTACACATTTCCTGACATCCAATCCTGGGAAAGATTCCCTGTCATAGATTGGTTAGGATCACCACTTTATTTTAAGATTGTGAAATGTCAAAATAATAACAGAGAGAAGGATTTGTCACCATGTACATTTTTTACATTCCCAGTAGGTCTGTAGTTTACATACACTCAATTAGGGCTTATCAATGTCTGACTTTACATGTAGTCAATTGGACATGTCCAAACATCATCAATAGTAATTATCTTTTATATCTATGAAATGTACATTTATTCTATGCAATACGAGGGGTGAATTGGCAGGAAAAACACACCTGCACTGTATTAATGCAAAGCAATTAAGTTAATTAAAATGCTGCGAATGAATACAGCTGTCAGATATTGCTGCAGTTGGCAGGTGCAAAACCCAGTGGAGGATTTGAATGTTTCAAACAACGGATGAAATGCAGGACGAACACACACAGAAAAATACTCAAACTTGTGAAGCTAGATTCAGAAACAAAACAATTCTTGAAACATACCGTACAGCGGGCAACAACTGAAAAATGCAAGGGGCGACAAAGCAAGCAATATACACATGATTATATGACTAATTAACTGATTAACACAAGTCTGGGAGCTTTTATTTCCCAATAAAAATATATTATTGCATTTTACATTCTCAGCAGATTTACCAGTGGTTTTAACAACTAAATGAAATGCTTTCGAAACATCAGACAGCTGGGGCCTCATCAAGCTTGCGTTTATAAAATCCTACATTTGTACTTATGAAGAGAATAAAGAAAGTGAAATTCCAATTTCATAAATTCCAACCTCATACAATCACTTTTGGAAGCATAATTCCGCTTATCACCGGTAAATTGAGTGGAATGTTTGATTCATAAAACCTACTGTACTATTCTTCAGGTGGGCTTTTATGTAATTCTGGGTGGCATCTGAATATTCATCTGACCGTTTTTAAGAAGGCATATATGTAAAGTCATTTAAACATTAACTCATTATGACTCCAACCTTTTGAGCAATAAGCGCAAAAGTTATGACATCCATACACTCATACTAATCATACTGAATAGTGCCCCTAGTACTAACCCAATGAGTTTTTTTACTATACTGTCTCTAAAATACCTTCTTTTTTTTTTTATTGTCAAAACGAAGTCTGCTGAGCCACTAGCTTTTAGCCTCCTGTTCGAATTCCGATGGTCTCTGTAATTCGACAATGGTTTTACACATCTATAATTAAAAAGGCCCACACTCCTTCAGGGTTGTGAAGGCAAGTTTGATAAAGAAACGTTGGTGTTTTTAAAATATAGTCACTTGGATCAAGTAACCTGGTGTGCGTCTTTCTTATTCTTTATTGATTATTCCTATTCTAGTTATGAATAATCCGACAGACAGCACCTTGTTAGATTGTGATGTTAAGGCCTACTTCTCAACAACCTCTACCTACAAATGACTTGGGTGTGCGCCAGAATATAACTTTTCCTACACGTCTGTAATTAAACAAGTGACAGTAGTTTAAAATACGGTCTTGTCTCTGAAATACATGTATTTTTTAACATCAAAACGAAATACTGCAGTGCATATAGCAAATCTTTCATCGTAAGAATAACAACACCACAGGCGGGAGAATACCATGCTACAATTAATAAAACTATGAATTTTGTATTTGTTCTGGGTTCTTGGATAATAAAAAACTTTTGTATTTATGGTTACTGCAGTACTAGTTATGTTGTAGTCTAAGGATTTGACCAACTGTTATGTGTCTATGATTATTACCGTCTCCCCATAACATAATAAGTATGTTATTCTCTGCTGCTTAAGGTAGATGGTAGTTTCCAAAATATCAACGTTTCTATAAATGGTCATGTCCATAAAAGTTGATCCTTTAGATCTCTCTCTGCTGTATATTTTAAATTTGGATCTGATGAGTTAAGAGACAAACTCTATTAGGAGAATATATGTGCCATTCCATACGAGTAGGATATAATCTTTATGCTATATATTTTCCAAAGAAAGACATGATAGTGATATGGATTTTTTTTAAAACATCATAAATATAAATCTCTTCCCAGTGCCCCACGAATAGATTGGCATAGGTAGGAGCAAAAGCAGCACTCATCGCCGTAAACATGAAAACACTTAAATGAATCATGTGAATAAAAATGCAAACACTACTTTCTACTAATGAATAAAATGTTTGCTTATGTTTTTGTTTGCATATGTGGTTTAAGCACCTTACACATTTGTTCTGTAGCTACATTACATTGGAATAATTAACTCATTGCAACATTCAATATAAGGTTTGTACAGAACGTTGATGTTTACCCTTAAATATATTTTCTAAATTGTTTATTTGACACTGCAGTTGTGCACTGCCAAACCGCGGGATTCATTTCAGTCACGTTAAAAAAAAAAATTATATATAAACAAAATAGATTGTTTTTTGTACTTGACACTAATAGCATTAGTCATCAGAAAAATGCACAAATATATATGTTATTACAAATTGAATAGCCCACATAAAATGTAGCTTATGTAATAAACACATGCAATCCCCCAGGGCCAGGTCATCTGAGCTTCAAGTGTTTTGAATATCTGGTGACGCGCCTGGTGTCCTGAATTGGCATTAGACAAGAAATGAAGATCAATTTCATTCATTCATTCATTCTAGTTACATCAATTATCACATTTATCACAGGAGCAGCTTGAACTATTTAACTTAGAAAATGTCAAACAAACAGACGTTGTTGTTTAAGTATTGAGCTGGAAGAGTACTTATAACAAAATTACTATAATCAGGTGTTAGGAAGCTTCTCGCAAGGATGAACCAGACTTGTGGAAATCTGTCATTTATTTTTCTGAGGCCCTGGCTGTTCTATTCATTTTTTTATGTCAAGCAAAGCACTGAGTTGGAAGGTTGGCCTTGAAATACATCCACAGGAACAACTCCAATTGACTCAAAAAAAAGAAAAGGTGTTTTTCAAGCATTTTAATGGCACAGTTAACTTAGGGTGTGTAAAGGTTTGACTCACTGAAATTGTGATAGGGAATTATAAGTGAAATAATCTATCTGTAAACAACTTTTGGAAATGTGTCGTGCAAAGTAGTATGCAAAGTAGATTTTTTTAATAGACTTGCCAAAACTATAGTTTGTTAACATAACATCTGCAAAGTGGTTGACAAAGGAGATTGAATGACTTAAACCTAAGTGTATGTAAACCTTCGGCTTCAACTGTAGGTCAAATGTGTAAACTCAACAATATTTACAAATAAGTTCTTTTAATTTGAGTAGGGATGATGGAAGAGGCCAAAAAATTAAATCACAATATACAAAAAAGACATGCAGTCAGTAAATGTAAGTGAAAAAGATTCAGAGGTACGGTATTACAAAACATAAAAAACATGAAATGATTCCCTTCTAATCACACTATAACGTGTGGCTATATTTACAAGTTTCCTGCTAGAAGTAATAGCTTGTCTACTGCTTGTGGTTTCAGGGCTATGGAACGTTGTTTGGGTATGTGCGTGTCAAAACGGACTTGGTCAAATACGTGCCTGTTTACACCAGAGAGAAGAAATGATAGATGTCATTTTGCACAATCAATTCCAGCATTTCAATTTTAACTGAATCTTAGAGGGGGTTTTGTGCTGGAACCAAAGGAACTTGAAAAGCACCATCAGTTTCTGATAATCAAGCACTGCCTGGCATAGACGGGTAAGTATTCAGACACCTTGTCACATCAGTCTCGTGAGACTCCACTGTCTGTACCAACTAAAGGGTTCTGTGTTGAAAAAGCAATGTGATAAGAATCGAAAGACTTGGTGACACGCGCAGGGAGGAAGTGTGATCAATCATTTACCTTCCTGCGTGTGAGAGGGGTTGCTGTTGAGAAAAGGCTTCATGGGGAATTGGACAAAACAAGAGCTAAAATTGAGAAAAAAAGCCTAATTAACTACGGTAAACAATTGCCTGTTAATGAAAGAATACAGTCTTATCAATTAGGGGCATCAACATATGTTTTTTGGGGAGAACATCCTTTGCATGCATCATCTATTCTCACGGACCAGTGGTCTCAGACCTTTAGGAAGAAACAACTTCACCTGCCTCCTAGCACACGTCAATAATCACTGTGACATGAATTACAAGTGTAACCACAAAGAACTTCTGTACATGTTAAATTAAATTATGAAGTGGAGCCTTATTCATGTACAGACTGATCCATAACATTATTTGATACATCATTGATATTCAGTCTTTTTTGACACACAGAGACCCAAACATTGTTTAATATCTTCAGAGCTCTTCATAACTACATCTTCTCCCAATGCTTCAGAGCTCTTTATAACTACATCTTCTCCCAATGCTTCAGAGCCCTTTATAACTACATCTTCTCCCAATGCTTCAGAGCCCTTTATAACTACATCTTCTCCCAATGCTTCAGAGCCCTTTATAACTACATCTTCTCCCAATGCTTCAAAGCCCTTTATAACTACATCTTCTCCCAATGCTTCAGAGCCCTTTATAACTACATCTTTACCCAATGCTTCAGAGCCCTTTATAACTACATCTTCCTCAATAAAGCTACTTCCTTCAGTGGGAGTGATTGTAGTTGGATATTGCCTTAACTCTTTCTTTGGTTACTAAAGCTATATTGTGGAAAAACAAATGGATTTATCAAGCAGTTATTTCAATATGTACTTATCTTTATCAAAGCTGTGCAAATGCATATAATATTAATAGCACAATCAATGTCAGGCAGTAAAGTGCACAAATATGTACATAAATAGCAAGTGTACAATTTCTGGTAAAACATGCAATAAAAGTGCTTAAGCTCTTCTTATTCCACACTGACACGCATTTTAATATGCTACAAGCAGAAGTTCAATGAACTAAACATCTGTCTATAACAAAACACAGATGGAAGACTCTTATGTGAATCAAACCACACATGCTCAACAGCAGGCCAGTACGTACAGTGGAGCGTGCGCTCTTCAGGGAGGAGCTACTGGACAGGGCATCAGACTAGGAGGGAACAATGTTTACAGGAAACATGATCAGTACAACATCAAACAGCCAATAGGCTCTAAGGCAGAGATCTCAAAATGAAAGCCAGCAGGCCATATTGGAGGCCCAGGAACTGATTTAATGTGGTTGTGTAAATTTCAATGGGGTCAGTGAAACATTCACTATTTAGAGTCCAAAAGCCATATCCTTGATCTAAATGCCATGATAAAGATGTCTAAAGGCTATTTCTAAATAAATAGTACTTTAAAAACGAACCCAATTTAATTTTGCCATTCTGAATCTGTATGCATCCTGATAATAAGTTTTTTTTTCAAAAACCTTATTATCAGGATGCATGCAGGTCTGTAGACTCTGTAAAAGAAGACATTCAAAAAGTAACTGACACTGCTGCTCATTTCGTTATGCTCATGCACAAACAAACATGCAACAAGATACTGAGAGCTTTAAAATAATTGCATTGGTTTGGTATTGGAGCCCTTTATGTTTTTGGGAAGACCTACTGCTCCAGAACGGCGATCATAATGGCAAAAAACTGAAAAATTATCATATTATTTAGATCAAGAATACAGCTCTGGGACACTTAATAGTAAACATTTTTTCTTTAAATACACAATGTAATCTCCTGGCAATAGTATAGTTTAGACCCCCGCAGACGTTGCGAGGAAATGCTCTTACTGTAGATGAGCCATAACAGAAAACAGCACAGCCCCAAGTGATTTATTGGCTGCCAAACACATTAAAAAACAAGTTTAAATAAAAAAAGCTGGATTTATTTTTGGCTGTGAAAACTCTATAGTAATGGAGATGGAATTGTTTATGGAGCATTTAAACATGCAGACTCATTGGTGTATCTTTAGATGTTAGTCTCTCTATAGCCATCCTCAGCTGTTTGGTGTCATTATAAGTCCAAAGGATGTTAACCCAGCCCATGACAACATAGAAGACAGGAGTGCCTAATATAACCCAGCTGTGGTCTTTCGCTACTTCCCATCAGCACAACAACCTTCCATCTGTCCTGATACCAGGAAACACACACATGCAAACACGCACCACAAGGTCTCTTCGATGTAACGTGCCGGCTCGACTTTTATGAGATGAACTTCCCAGGTCTCGTAATGATGATGTTGACTTCCAGATCACAACAGACACATACGAGTTACTCAAAAACAAGTCATTCAGTAATCTGACCATGAGTTTACCATCAACACAATTCTAAGACACGTTAGCCAAATCTTTCTTTACAAGTCTGCTGCTTAACACATCAGTATGGTTTTTCCAATAGGATAACAACTCCATACTTAAAGGAAGTTACACTTTTCCAACAAGCGACTAATGTACACACCCGGTAGCTTCCAGTACTACGGACAGAAATGACATCGTCATCCTGTTGAAGAAACAAATGAGTCAGGAAATGAGACAGGTTAAACCAAAAGAGAGAAAGAGAGATTACCAGAATGAGGTGGGATTTTTAAAAATACCAACCCGGCGATGACGGCTACTAGATCTACTAGTAGTTCCAGAATGCCGGGCTTTCTCAGTGTCCGCCTGGTGGACAACGTTGGTACAGAGAGAGGAAATGGAGATGGAAGGAGTGGATTGGTAAAACATGAAAAGAAACAGGGAGATAATATTCCACATGCTATGGCACAACCACACTGAACACATACTGGCGTTACATGTTATGGTTAAACAACTACAATAAAGCTGTGCAACCCCATTAACACAACAGCAACAATGCAAAAGTGAGCGTTTTATTCACATAAGATTAAAGATTAGGGAGGGAACCAGACAGTCTCCACACAGCAATCTCTTACACTGATGGCCCCACGGCTGCAGTACTCTATAGACCATGCACTCAAAACACCATACTCTACAGGTCAAGTAACATTTCCGGCTACTTTCAAATAATGAGTACAGTCTGAATTTTTTTTTTGTTGGATGAGCATTGTGAAATGTGTCTATGGTTTCGCAAACTACACAATTTCAGCAATGTTCACTTTAGCAGTTAAAGAACAGGCGACAATTTCAATGCATATTAGTTTTGACCTGGCACATTGTAAAACATTAAATGACCAAATAAGTTAAGATGTTGTTAAGGCTCATGGCTCTGCCACAGACAAATGCATTGCTGACCAGTGTTTCAAAAGTGTTGCTACGGTTTTGCCATCAGAGGGTACAGTTTAGAGGAGAAAGAGCCCAGCTACAGTAAACAGAGCCGGCTGTGTTAGTACAAAAAGAGGCCCATGCTACTGGCCAGGCCTAACGTTACCATCCATTGGTGGATCGAGCCCCAGCTTTTCCTGCTGCTGCTGGCCAGAGAGCGGTGAGAGGAGAGCTGGACGGAACAGGGGGCAGGGAGAGCGTTCCAGGGATGATCAACACACAACTACCTTATTACACTATAGACTCATTCTGTGGTTGAGTATATTAGAAGGAAAAGGGGAACACTTCACATGTTTTTTATATACACTGGATGTGATCTGTGAACATGCAGCAGATATAAACCAAGATATCTCATGTTCAAACAAGTGACATGACAGGATCTCTTTCTTGAATGATATCAGTTAAAGCACAGTTGACTGCATCTGTATCACTTCCCTTTTTCAGTGGTGATGAATGGGCGTTGTTTGTGTTGTGTGCCTGTAATGCCTGTAATGCCTGTGTGTTTGTATACCTCTTTCTGTTGCCTCTCCAGTTCTCTCATTCGAATGTCCCTGGCCTCTGCTCTGGCTGCTCTCTTTGCAGCCAGCCTGGCCTCCGCCTGTGGGACAGAATGTGAATACAGTCATTAACACTGAATGTTTACTGGCAGGTGCCCTTACTCTAGAAACACATGAGTGTCAGAGGCACAAAGACATCCACAACAGTACAAGAAGGGAACACTATGGAGAGGCCACACCCACCTCACATTGGCAGAATTATCAAAAGGTTGAATATCTGGGCAAGGAACAAAACCTCAAGCGATCGTTTACAAAAATTGCTAAATTAATTGAAGGTTTTCTTTATAAAAAATGCTATTTTAATTGACTGTGGACTGCAATGGACAAGTGAAATAAATTGTAATTTAACACCAAGTGCAGATATTCAGCTAAACTAATTCATTTGCATGTTGTGGTGGCTGATGTTTTTTTTTTGCCATGAAATCGATGTGTGTGTGTGTGTGTGTTTGTCATGTGTGGTGTTGATTTTACTTCGTTATCAAACATGGTATTGCAGTCTGTAAAAATTAAGAGGGTGAGGTAGCTAACATTAAAGGTGAATCCCAATTCTCTGTCTTACCCCTTCCCCTTAGTTTTGCACGTTCATGTGAGAGTAAGGGCTGTCCCAATTCTCATTTTGACCTAGGTGTAGGGCTAAGGGGAAGGGGTGGATACCCCTTAAAACCAAGGATTTTCGAGAGCTTACTTGAAACCATGGGGTACCCAGAATACACTGGGCAAACGGCAACAATGGCAGCCAGATCATCAATTGAGTCCAAAAAATGTAATTTCGGTCAAATAATTGACTTAAAAATTCAGACAGACTTATTTTGTGCTCTACACAGTCCTGTACATATATATTTGCAACCATGATCTTAATTGAAACGTTTTTAAAAATTGCTAGTTTGCTACGCAAACGTTACATTACTGATTTGCACAACAGTCCCGCATTTCTCTGACTAGCCTTGAATGGACACCATGCATGTCTACAGTTTTAACTAAACTACATTAGCAGCAGATTTGTTTGATATCTTGGAAGTTTGTGATCAACACTTGTCGCCTCTGGTGATGTAGCAGCCAGCTAGCGACGATGTATGATAACGTTACTGTAACCAAGTGGTGTCTCATTTCATAGGGGTATGTTTCATCCCTAACCCTTACCACTCGGTTTCGAGGGACAAGGGCTAGGGTTAAGACGAAGGGGTAGGGGTAAGACAGAGAAATGGGATTCACCCTAACCCTTCTGATGAATAGTGAACAAAATGACTGGGTAAGGAAGATCTAAAAATAAATGTAGTCATGTTTTGTTTCACTTCAAAAAACCTCTGTAGCATACTGAGTGTGCTACAAGTCCTTATAGTTTACTCCTCTTAGTTGACCTGTTTTCTGAGCCATCTGACTCCTTTTAGCAATGTTCCATGGTGGCAGGGTTTTTGCTGTCATAAAAAAAAACTTTCTGTTCAGGCAGTGTTTCCTGGTCATTAAAAAAACAAACTTTCTGTTCAGGCAGTGTTTCCTGGTTATTAAAAAAAAAAAAAACTTCTGTTGCGGCAGTGTTTGCTGGTCTAAAAACATCTTACCCAGATTTGAATTTTTCTTTTTTATAACATTTCTCATTCGGTACCAGGAACTATTCAACTTGGCTTTAGATGGTACAATGGCTTCTTAAGACTTTTCACACAGAGAAAATGGCTTTTAATTAAGACTTTCACTTGGGCTTAACCCATTCAGTCAACTAGTCGACTGTTTGGTCAATATGCTCTTGGTTGGCTAAGACGTTTTAGTCATGGCTGTGTGAGAATCCACAGTTCCCCATTCGTCTGCCATGTATCATGAAGGCGCATGAGGTGCACTTTCCCGCGGTGAATGTCGCTGTCTGTGGTTCTGAAAAAGGCTCCAGCACGCACCATGTAATTGACTTGCACTGCTTACCTACATCAACCAGGCAATAAATGATATGGGCATTCAGCAACAACAGGTGACACACAAGGCTTAATATTAGGAATAAGTTTATAGCGGCTAAACCTGGGAAGGCCAGCAGCTACTGTACTGTACATTTAGTTGACTCTGATTTATATTTGTCTTGTCAATATCCCTTTTCACTTATGCATTTGTTTCTGATTATTTCTTCTAAAGGTGCTGTATAGCATGGTTTCATAAAAAATATTGAGTGTAACATTTATGAAGAACGTTTCAAAATTTTGATTAGTCGACTGAGAGATCAGTCGAGTCTTGGCTCCAGACCCCCTCAAAATCGTTGTGCCGGTCATGTTTCCGACACGACAGTCATTAAATACACCTTCTCAACTCGTCCAGTAAATCCCAACTCGGTCACCGTATGTTTTCCAAAAACCTTTGGTTACAGTACGTCACTGCAGAATTGCAGACAGGGAAATTAAACACAATACTCAAAACTTCTGACTTAGAGAAATAGTTTTTGGACAAGAAAAAAAACTCAGCTACATTGTTTGATTGACACATGGCCAAAATCGTTAACGTCAACCCCTACTACTTAATATGCAACTTGAAAAGCAAAGAGAAATATTTGCAAAATGTGAGCTTTTGGTCTGGCGCCCTTGCAGATATCTGTACGATTGTGATTCTAATAGATTATGAACATATAAACATAATAAAACACAATACATAACCACTGTACAGGGTCAGAGAGCCCCCTACCACCCACAATTCCCACAGCTATGAGCAGCAGTGAAATCTAATTTTATTTTGGCCATGTGAAAACGTATTCTTTTATGATCTGCTATAGCCTATACGGTTCCAACAGTCTACACCCTACTTTTTGAGCCCCTCCCCTTATTCCAGTGACTTCACTGACCCAGCAAATCATTGTAAACTCCAAGACCGTCCGTCACAGCCCTAAACATGTATTTGTTAAATTGCCATCTCATTGCTTGGAAATTGAAAGTAGAACCCCCTAAAGACACCCTCCTCTGACAAGGAATGACATTCCTTCTCAATGAGCCCATCATTAAAAACTAAATAGCATTAGCTTAGAGCATGCTGAAGGCTATGGTTGGCATGACAGATGTTAGATGAGCAAGCTCACACATGTCAGACTACATTGCAGCATACCATCTGCTCTTCAGTCTACTGCAGGCTACTGAAGTGATGATCGGTAACCTGCGACAATGCAAAGACCAGCACAATTCAAATCAACAAAACTGAGCACACTGTAAATGGAGACCAAAAATCCATCCTTTTGCAGAGATTGTACCACACTGACCACATGTAGGTGACCATTTCCCCCATTAGTCAGAGCTCTAACAAACTGTCTTACAGGAGTGTACGGGATGATTCACACAAACATGTGCCAACTATCAGTTTACAAAGGCTATTTAAGCAACTCAAATAAGAGAGAGCAACCAAAGTGACAAAGAAAGAAATCATGGCCTTTAAAGTTAGCTGTGGTAAGACAGGTGAATACAATTCTACACAGTGATGGAGTAAGGAAATACATGTATAATATTTTGTGAGGTTACGCTGGGGTGTAGACCGAAGACAATTTTACTTCCTTTAACCCCAGCAGATGTAGAATGGGAACTGGGGCTAATTTTGCCAAACCCCTCATCAGCACACGCTAATTTAAGCAGGTCCCACCTCCCTACACCCGAAAAGGCCTATCATGACCACGCACACACGCACACACACATACACACACACACATACACACACACACACATACACATACACACACACACGCATGCACACACACACTTCGAAATTGACTCTCTGCTCATGACACAGCACCATTGCCACAAATGCTATCACGTTTAACTTCCTATTTCAGGAAAACACTTAATAAAAGATGTGTGCTGTATATACTGTGGCCTACAATATCTGTTTACAAGCAGTCAGAGATCTGGCAAATGCTTATCGGTGGTGGCAGAACAGGCAACCCCTAGGCTTATTTCTGTTGAGTGAGTAGGACAAAAAAATTGGAATGGAGAAAACACCAAGTTTCCGTTGCGCAAACATGGATTCCTTGTGTGGAATGTGCATCCTGAGTGAGAGTTGGGCAATTAATTCATGGTGCATCTGTCAGAATTATCATCAGTCATCTCTCGGGTTTGACACTCAGGATTAGGGTCAAACGACCAGTGGCATGGCAATTCTCAGAATGGCTATAATCGGCTATCTTGACAAGTGGCACAGCCATCATATTTGTGTGACTATAAGCAGTACATTAGGGTTGCTAAATGTAAGCACATCCTTAAATCGATCATTGGTTTATTGTTAATGTTATCATCGACTAATCATAATTAAAATGTAAAAAAAACTATAGAAATCTTATAGGACTCTAGGGATGTGTAGTAAACCAGTACAGAGAAAGTACCGCTGTACCAGAATTTTAAAATGCTTCTATACCAGCATTTTACATATTTCAATACAAAATTAAAACATTGTATAATGTAAAAGAGCGAAAGGCAGCTGCTAGAGAGAACGGCAACGGAGCACAATAGTCATTGTGTAAAAGCATGCTGCTCGTAGTAAAATAAGTTCTTCGCTTACAAGCCAAATGATAAAGGGAAACCCCAATACATTGCAGCGACAGTTTGTAAAAGGTGTTTCAAAGTTTGTCTCGTGAATGGAGCAAGACACATTGAAATTGCATTGCCACAGGAACAGATGCACGCATGTTCCCATTTCATGAATAATCATAGGATATGAGATCAGGCAATAAATCGGGCCTACTGAAAAAACAAGCATGTTTTCTCTTTAATAAGCCCACAAAAAACAACATATGCACGCTTACAACATTATTTATATAAATTAAATGTATATTAAATAATACAGTGACTACTCTATTAGGGCCTTTTCCCATTGCTTGTAATTCAACAACCAAAAAAACTGCAATCTCATCTGAGAGTCTTATGAAATCCTAAAACTGACTGTATACTCAGTGGCAATTTTAACCATAGAATTAGAATGAAAACATACCATTAGGGAATGTTATTATTAATATTACTAGAGGGTAGGGCACTCCAATTATAACATTTCCAATTATTGGGATAGATGCTGTGGCAGTCTCCAGTTCATGTAGTTTTTTCCCCCTGTACATGATGTTTGCAATCTAAACAGGAGGGCTGGGTGTGCATTATAGTCAATCCTGCAATTATATTTTTATTAAAAAGTAAGTCTGCCTCCTCATCCAACATCACCAGCACCTCCCTCTGTCAGCTAAGGCCTGTTGCACTAACGTGAAAAAACGCAGAAAAGCTAGCAAACTATGACAGTGTTGGTTAGCTATGTGCTTGAGTAGCCCCTTTTCAAACATGTATTGGCAAACAGTTTGGTCAATTTCCCTACCAGTTTCCTAATGCATCAATGGTGGGTTATTGTCAACGGACGAGGTGGAGCTGCCATGAGTGCATCCAGCAGCTGTATCACAAATACTAGATAGAGACCCGCCGCCCGCGGGAGAAGCAGGTGCATGAGTTTCTTAGTTTCTTTTCCTTCGCCCAAATTGTCTAAATGGCTCAGCACTAGTAATATTAACGTTAACAGTGAATACAAAAACACTGGCAAATACAATTTTTGCGTATTTAAGAGTAGTATTTCGTACCAGCGTACTTTGACCTCAAATTGCGTAAATGATAACGCAAAATCCAAAGTACAGAACAGCCTCAAACTCCCTCCTGTGAATGTAGTCTATCACAGCACCATCCATTTTGTCACCAATGCCCCATATAATACCCTCCACTACAACTTCTATTCACTAGTTGGCTGGCCCTCATTACACACTCTGCGTCTAACTCCAGAGGTTGCATTCATTTTCATAATTCTGCATTTACAATTTGCAGGCCCATCAAAATTCTATGTTTTTGCGTTGCCAACACGTTAATCATTTGCTCTGTATGCATGACATCTGTATGCATGAGACCAGTGCTTGAAGAAAAGAATTTGGTGCCAGTACTCACCTTATTTCATTGAAACAACCAATTATTTTTATCAGTGAAACAACCACTCTCTTGAAGCCATTTCAATGTGCGTTGCGCGTTGGGTTTTTCCAGTTCATAATTAATTTGTGCATATCCCTACCATCTTACATACTGCTGAGCTGTGTGGTACATTGATTCTTCGCAAATATAGATGATTATTGACAAAAGTGACATGCTAGTATATAATTTGAATGCGTCCTCTAAACAGATTGAGTTCTCTAAAAAATAACATATGCCTTTGCAGAGACTCAAACTTACGACATAAGGCGTTTACACAGTGGCATTCATCAAGCCACGTTAACCGCTATACCACTCTGGCTGTGAAGATTCCAGTAAAAAAATAACTAATGTTTTAAAGTTATATGACAACTTCAAAACACAATGTTGTTCATTACCCATTTTGGCAAGCTTCTCTTTAAAATATGATGTCTCTTCAAATAGAATATCATCTAAAAAATCTGATGTCTGTTTAAGTACAGTAATAGGCTATATTTACATTGTGATCACATCACATACTGTAACTGGCTGGTTTACAGAGTAGTGTATAGCAGTCTAGGGCTCTGTTTACAGAGTAGTGTATAGCAGTCTAGGGCTCTGTTTACAGAGTAGTGTATAGCAGTCTAGGGCTCTGTTTACAGAGTAGTGTATAGCAGTCTAGGGCTCTGTTTACAGAGTAGTGTATAGCAGTCTAGGGCTCTGTTTACAGAGTAGTGTATAGCAGTCTAGGGCTCTGTTTACAGAGTATAGCTCTCTAGCGCCTTAGCTGTCTGTAATAGTTCATTACACGCTGTAGTAAGTTATCGTGTTTTGACGCCGTGATAAATGATCAAGAATTAAGAGTGAAGTACCTTGGTAACTTCAGTCATGTACTGAGTGCAAGCAAGTCATTATTCTTTTAGACTGACATCCTATTTTAAATAAGTATTGAATTTAGAAATCATTGGCCAGGTTAGTTATCAAGAACATACTGTAGTAATACAACTGCAATGCTTTGCCTGCCCTAGAGGGAAGCAACTCACTGATGCTACAAGCACCTCAGCACTTGTTTGCTAGTGCATGTGTATCGCTCACCTATCGCAGGGTTTCCCACACCACTTTGCAGTCAAGGCGGCTGCCTAGACAATCGACGTCTTCCGCCTTGACTATGCAGTCCCAAAATAGAAAATCTGATGTGTGTTGTGTCCGAAACAGCTTGTTAATATGACATGTTTCCGAACATCTGGTGGTGTATTGATGTCATTGCGCTCAGTCACCAGCATCCATAAGCAGTCTAAATACCTTCACATATTGCAACTATGATGCCTGCGCATCCCCCCCCCCCCCCCCCCGAGAAGAATGCCGCCTTCACTAACCCATTTATTAACGAAAAAGCCTTTAGAATTTGGCAGGCATATATAAAACCAACAGGGTCGAAAAACAGAAAATATCTTTCGCGTCTGAAAAACCATGAAGACGCTGTCTGGAATCCTGGACATGAGTGTACGGTTACGCATGCTTGTAGTTTATGTACTGGGTGGCTCACAAGGATCAACAAAACATGATTGAGTAGCCCAGCTCATTGGCTGTATACCTAGGTTGAATTTAGACGGTTCGGTTATGATTTGATGGATTTACTGTCAATCAAGTGAGTGCAGTTCTGGCGAATCAGCGCAACTCTGATGTGAATCGATACAAGCTAGGGCTGGGTGATATGGCCTGATTTGCAAATCTCGACACTAGGGCAGTGTCTCAATATGCATAGTATGCATACTATATAGTTTGCCAGACTATAATTAGTATGTCCCAAACCATAGTATGCAAATGTAGTATGTCAGAAGTCCCCGGATGGACTACTACTTCCGGGCGATTTTTGAACTATGCAACCCTGCATGCTTTTTGGGCTGATATAGCCCACAATCCTTTGCGAGACAGAATAGGAGGGGTTTCCTGATGACTATCCTTCTTTGGCAGTAGAGGTGTTGAAATTAATTAAATAATTGATGCATCGTGATGCGGACATGGACGATGCTACATCGATGCAGTGGCCGACCATAATCGATTATAACCAATGATGTTGCTCATTAATTTTCCAGCCGCAGCATAAACATTCAAATGAAAAATAACAAATTCTCAGTAGCCTAACCCGTTTCATCTAGACCTATGATAGACTTGAGACCCAGATGAGACTTATTCTCCGGACGCTTGAAGCTTGAAAAGCGTGTGTGTGTGCGCTGTGTTCAGACATTTTTAAAAGTGAAAAAGATTGTTTATATCTTACTACTTGTATTTTTCGATGAAAACATGACCATATGAAGTAATATAGAAAACTGTATTATATTGAACTATACAGTGACTTGCACAATGTCAAGTCAAATATCCTATATGGTTTTAATAGAAAAATGTATTTGACGCATCGTGCTGCATCGGGATGCATCGAGATATCGAATCAAATCGAATCGCTGACATGATAATCGTAATCGAATTGAACTGGGAGATCAGTGAAGATTCACACCTCTATTTGGCAGTGTTTAAATGTAAGTGTCTAAAAGTTAGGTAGTAATAAACATGTCATTACATGAGTATTTTTGTTATTGTACCAATATTAAATAAAGTTTAAATTAAATAAAAACAGGTTGTATCAAAGGTTTAATGTTCAAACTTCGCAGGCTTCATCGCTAGTGGAAGTGGTCTAATTTAAGATGCAACGTTATGACGTGTTAGTATGTCTCAATGCTAGCATACTCGCTTATTATATACTTAAACGTACAATATGTAGTTTTTGGCCGCTAGGGGTCTCTCAATCAAAACAATAGCAAAAGATGTACTTGGATGACATCGCGAAGTAGCGTGGGATCATGGGTTTTGTCAATGACAACCTTCCAATCTAGCGTCTCCAGCAGACAAAATGTTCACTGACAAAGTAATGTATTGTTAAAAATATCATAACTTTATTCACGTTATGTTTGGCGTTTCCCTGGAACTTAGAGCAACTAGAGCAGTCAAAGGTTATATGACGCCATCGACGGAAGAATAAAATGTCCCGTGTCTTCGAATTATATTACAAATTTCTCTGGGTTTGAAAGTTGGTGGAAACATTTAGGATAATGTAAGTACACAACTAAGTAATATATATAATATATATAGTGATGTTTAATTTTTTAAAGCAAAGGATGTCTTTTGTTATTGTTTTAGAAAACTACATATTGTACCTTTAATTGTACGTACTTTACCACCACCTGCGCAGTATGTACTTTTAGTATGTAGTATGCGTATTGTGATTCAGCCAATACTCAATACTTGGGATGAGTTACGATCTTTGAATAGTCGAGTAGTTGAACTACGTGCCAAATTCGATCTTAAAATAGCTTTTTCGAAAATTGTTATATTTCCAATTAATTCCAATGTGTTCTACATAATTGACGCCGCGGCTACTGTCACAGATCGCGCAGCTGGGTATTTTCCTGTGGGGGACACAAGGTGTTGCTAACATAATTGAAACCCCCTAGTGCTGCAACCTAGACTACTTGCATTGTGTACATAGTCAGAGAATGTCTAATAAGACAGGCTCTGACATAGTGTAAACAAACAACAGAAGTGCACTGTCGTGACTTCGTGACCGTTAACTCTGCGACCAACCCTGCAACAACCAAAAAGCTCTGTGTGAGACTTGTTTAAAAAAAACAATGATAAATTTGAGTGTAAAGTGGGCCAAGCAAAGATGGCATACCACACCTCACAAATAAGATGCATAGCCACCTGAGATCAAGGCACCCGGCAGCAGCTTCATCCTCCTCAGGCAGCACCCAGCAGTCAATGGCTAGTTTCTTGGGTAGACGTAAGTTGGATGTTAGGCGCAGTGAGCAGATCAATATGCTAATTACTAGGATGATAGCTAAGGATATGCTCCTTAGCTATCATCTAAATTAGACGAAATATCCCCGCCTGGCAAAGTTAGCAATCTCCTACATGAGTGTGACTGCGACTTCTGTGCCTTCCGAGCGGGTGTTCTCCGCGGCTGGACTATTTGTTAATAGGTTGCACTCGCATCTCCTCACAGAACATGTTGACATGCTAATTTTATTTAACAAGAATATGACGTATGCCGAAGCATTAAGCTATGAATAGTTACATTGGTTGAAACTTGTTTAAAAAATAGGGTATTAACGGTAACAAGGCAGGTTTGCATAAAATCATTATGACATGTATCCTACTGCATTTATTTTATTTTTTGATCTAACGAGCATCTGGTTTGGCGATGCAGAAAAGGGCTGTCGTGCTTATTATTATTTTTTCCAATTAACATATGCCTACTATGTAAAAAACCTACATGTTACTTGTTCAATTAATAAACAGTTTGTTTGATGACAAATCGCGGCCTCCCTTTGTGTCATTGTGAGAATGTGCGTTTTTTTCGTTTTATCCTCCAATTTTCCAACAATTATCGACATTTGCTCCTTGATTGTTGAATGGGATTTTTGCCAGAAATTCACATCCCTAACCGCAACACAAATTTATTTACTTTCCAAATAATAGTGCTTGTTTTAATGCATTGCAATAATCATTGTGAATTCATTATAAAGCTAGTGAATTGTAACCAAATTCAATTGTATTGTGTATAAAGAAATAATAGTATGTGATAGCAAAAACGACACAATGTTTTAATAACAGCTCATTATTAAAAACATTAACTATTAAATATTTTGTATACAAATTGATTGAATATATTGTCAGTGTTTCAAGTAAAAAACAAGTTTAAACACGTCAAACAACTGCATGATGCAATAAAGTCAATATGGACCAAAATCTTTAAGGAATGTTTCAAGCACTGTATTGAATCTATGCCATGAAGAATTAAGGCAATTCTCATGCAAAAAGGGGGTCCAACCCAGTACTGGCAAAGTGTACTTAATTAAGTTTACACTGCAGAAACCCATGTACAAACACTTAAGTCAGTAAACCATGTTGTTAGGTGAAAAGACACACAATTGTACTGTTTTATATTTAGTCCGGACTAGTAGATTTCAGACCAACTGGGCCGTGAGGACTATATTATTTTCAGGTTTACTTCTTTAGATGTTGGGGCTTGCTGTTAGACATGGGAAAATGTGTGCAGTTAGTGTTTGAATGCTATTGTGAGTATTAAAATAGTATCACTATCATTAAGGGAACACTAAGATCCTAGATCTGAATGATTGAACTAATCTCATGAAATACTTTCGTCTTTACATAGCTGAATGTGCTGAAAAACAAAAACACACAAAAATGATCAATGGAAATCACATTTATCAACTCATGGAGGTCTGGATATGCAGTCAAACTCAAAATCAATGTGGAAAACCACGCAAAAGGCTGATCCAATTTTGATGTAATGTCCTTAAAACAAGTCAAAATGAGGCTCAGTAGTGTGTGTGGCCTCCACGTGCCCGTATGACCTCCCTAAAACGCCTGGGTACGCTCTGTCACGTCTGTCACATGTGCTCAGTGTGAACCTGCTTTCATCTGTGAAGAGCACTGGGCGCCAGTGGCGAATTTGCCAATCTTGGTGTTCTCTGGCAAATGCCAAATGTCCTGCACGGTGTTGGGCTGTAAGCACAACCACCACCTGTGGACGTCGGGCCCTCATAGGGCCCTAGGGCTGGGCATCGTTCAAAATCTTTTGATCCGGTGCCAAATTCGATACCTCAGTTTCGATACCGGTTCCTTAACGGTACTTTTTTCGATACCATATTTTTTTAAATCCATTTCAACATCAACAGAATACAGTAAACCCAAAACCTTTAATTTACACCTTAATTGTTTACCAGTAAAGCATCAAACATAACAATATAATGTTTCATTCTTTTTACTGACAATAACAGTAAAAAAGGTTATCCAGGCTAAAAGATGCTGTATTGGTACAGAACTCCCTTTATATTGATAGCTTGCTCACCTCCA
>JACXGM010001924.1:0-50457 GCA_016801145.1 Umbra pygmaea | reverse complement strand
TGACTGACTGATATGTGACTGACTGATATCTGACTGACTGATATGTGACTGACTGATATCTGACTGACTGATATGTGACTGACTGATATCTGACTGACTGATATGTGCCTGTCTGATAAGTGACTGACTGACTGATATGTGACTGACTGATGTTTGACTGACTGATATGTGACTGACTGATGTTTGACTGACTGATATGTGACTGACTGAAATGTGACTGAATGATATGTGACTGACGTATATGTGACTGGCTGATATGTGACTGGCTGATATGTGCAACTGTATATTTTAAGTCTCTGTAGCCCCAGGTATTTTCTACTGTAATATCAGAGGTCTGGCTCTTTCTACACAGGGATGTCTAATACTGGATGTCTTATCTATTTTTCCTGTTCCATCTTGTTGTTCTGCAGAAGATGAATATGTTCCTCCTACTGTCTTTAATTTCCTCATTCCCTGCCAAGGCAGAGGAAGCTTGTGGGCAGTTGGTCACGGTGGTGATTTCCGTTCCGTCAAAGTAGTTTGGTGCCCATTGTAAAAAGCACCACGTGCGAGGTAACGCTTTCATTTGTTCCAGATCTCATCCACACAAATTGTTCTTACATTGCTTCTTCCACCAGCAGTGCCGCTGCAGGGGCCTCCAGAGGTCAGTGGTAATGGCAATTATCTCCCAGTGCCAGTAGCACAGCAAGGCATCATGCAGAGGGCACTACATTTAAGATAATAGGCTACAATTTGGATCGCACTCCGTGATACAGACTCCGGCACTGCTGTGTCGTTTTCCTCTTGCTGCTCCGCACCCCCCCCAGGCCTCAGCGCACATCGTCCACCATCCAACACCGCAGGGATGAGTTCATCGGCACGCTCGCTGCCAGAACTGAAATGAGAGCCTTCTGCTTAGGTTAGGCCGGCACATAGCGTGACTAACTGGAATCAGAGAGAGGGGGAAAGCTGTTTAGGGCACGATAAAAGGAGGGCTGCATTGGCTTGGGCTCCGTATCGTCCTCAGTGTTGCTTAATCTCGCCAAATGTTTTTCCCCAAAGAGAGTTTACAGAGCGGCTTCGGCAGCCACGCCACTGTGTTGTCCATTTGATGTGAGCAGTACAGGAGTGGGCTAAAATGCTCTAATTAAGCCGTCTGGGAGCTCTGGTGAACCTCCTGAAGGAGTCAACGGGTAGGGAGGGGGTGGTCAGTGATTGATGACATTTTAAATGGTGTCAAAACTTTTGGAAGTTTTAATTTGAGTGTTCTGGAATCCTAAGGTTGAGTTGATTTAACACCTTCCCCCCACCCAACCCTGCCCCCTACACATGCGCAGCCACAAGCATGCAAACACACACAGTCTTTAATCCCGGGGTTCTGTCATAACAAAGCCTAGTAGCCCTACTCAATAAGTCTTACATCAATGCTTCAGTGCAGTGCCTCTAAAACTCCCTGTACCGGAGAGACAGGAAGGAGAAAGAGAAGAATAGAGGAAGAGCGAGACAGAAAAGCGAGAGAGGAAGAGCGAGACAATATAAATAGGAGAGAGAGACAAAACAGAGAGAGGATGAGAGAAACAGTAGAAATAGGAGAAGAGAGACAAAACAGAGAGAGGAAGAGAAAGACAGAATAGATAGGAGAAGAGAGACAGGACAGAGAGAGGAAGAGAGAGACAGAATAGATACGAGAAGAGAGACAGGACAGAAAAAGGAAGAGAGACAGGACAGAGGAAGGAAGAGAGACAGGACAAAGGAAGGAAGAGAGGCATAACAGAGGAAGAGAGAGAGGTCAGAGTGAGGAAGAGGAAAAGCTTGAGCCACAAGTATTCGAGTTCCTTTGTGGCACATTTGCCAGGTTTATCCATTATTAAAGCAAGGGGTACATCTGTTTCAGACACATCTTCACTGCCCCAGACCTAGCAACAGTGAAGACGCCTGTTAAAAATAGAAGAGTTAAAAAAATGGAATGGCATCTCAAAGACAAGGACACTGTAGCTGCATGACCGATCTAATAAAGAAAATTAACAACACATGTACTGATACAATGTACTATCAAACAGCAGCCCCTGAGCCTGCAATGCTGTTTATGCATCCACATGATAGACATGGATAAAATGTCCTGTTTTGCACTCTCTGGTCTCACGCTCTCTAGTCCAAAGCTACAGAATACGTTAACTCAATTTCCATAGCAACTGTAAGTACTGGGGTACAATTCATATCATCATGTCCTGGCGGTCCAATGCCATTCCTCACTATTAGATTCTCAGAAAAGCTCTCTCAATACTTGTTTTTAGAAATCACAGTGCGGTCTTGGTAGCCATTCCATCTGACAGGATCTCCCTTGGTGTCGTAAGCTTTCTGAACCTTCTATGCTTGGAAACAAATTGGGTCTACAAACAGATAACACATGTGAATGTAAATAGACAAAAAAATCTCAATACACCTAAAACATTACTATGGTATGCATAAAGGTATGCCTAACCACGTCAGCATTGTCCCCTAGTCAACCATCTGTTTTAGCTAACCGTTCACTACTCCTGCTATGCTTGTGACACGCTGGGCTGCACTCACTGGAATGATGAATCTGATTAACTATAATGTATCTGTGGCTAGTTGAGGATTACAGATGTCCCCGATGTTTTGGTCTATAATGTTTGCTTACTTTGGGTTGGTATCCCATTTGTACAGCTGGGCTGTCTGCAGTAGAAACCAGTAAATGTGATTGGCTAATTGCCCTTTCCATCATTCCATGAAACCATGGATGTATGACCCCCTCCTGGTGCCGGAGCTGTGGAGACAGAGCTACACAAACAGACCGAACCAAAGCAGAGTAAAAACCTTAAGGTCTGATAAGAAATATCTGGCAGGTCGTAGACATAATCCTGAGATGATAGTAAAATCTAAATCTATCATGAAATGTGTGAGTTCATTTTGTCAACATATTTAACAGCAATAGTTCCCATCATATTTTGTTTTGGAAAAATCGAAGCTACCACTGGCAATACTAAAATCTGACAGGGAACTCATCCAAATGTGCATTCTTTAAAAATTAATAGTACTTAATATTACAATAAAATGTGCTTCATTAATACAGACAGTGTTACTCTTGGCATGACTAGCATGTTGTTTCCTTTCCAAGTAAATCTGATTTTTTCTGAAGCTTCTGCTCATATATGCATAAATAGACTGGCAATGCTCCAGTCTGTTAACAGCATCTGCCACTTAAATGTGGTGCACATCTTAAAAATGTACACTGTCTTACATATTACATTTACAGTTGTAATCAAAATTATTCAAACCCCATTGCAAATCAGGTTTACAGACTGTCAGCTATTTGCAATGAAGAAATCAAACAAAAGCAATTGAAATAGCTCAACACAACGAATGCATCATGTGGTTTCCCAAAATCCATTTGAAAATGCAACTCATAATGACTTCTCCAGTGTCAAAATGATTTACTATTCAAAATTATGCATATACTGTATAAAACATATTATTTTTTATAATAATTCATACACAGATATTTTTTGTTTGTCTTTAAATCCTTTCTACCAGTCACCCTTAAATAATGTACAGTGGCATTATATGGAGTCATAATGCTGAGTAGTTAGGGAATCAGACTTGTAGTCGAAAGTTGCCATTCAATTCCCGAAAGTGCCAAATATTGTGTCCTTGAGCAAAGCACTTTACCCTAAGTTGCTCCAGGGGGATGTCACTGTATGTGGATAAGAGCATCTGCTAAATGACTAAAATGTAAATATACTATGTTATTGCATATAGTTAGACCTGAATAGGCCTACGCACAATACTGTTATCATTATGCTATGCAGATATAGGTGCAGCCTTATCTAACTTTATTAAATTTACCAGAGGATCCAGTTTTCAAAAGATTAGATGACACTGCGAAAACATACTTTAAGACGTTTTGGGAAATGGGTCCTAAGATGGCAAACTCTGACCAACCCCTCTATCCCTGATTATGGGGATACTTAAAGTGCATAAAGAAAAGAAGGGTACCCCTATTTAGTGCAACACATTTTATTCAATAATTCCAATGTGAGTTTACATAAAGAACAGTGAGTTGACATTGGATATGCAGTGGCAGACACATCATGTCAAATGTGATCTTGTTTATATTTAACAGACTACCAATAGTATACCTTCTCTTCTCATCTAGATTTACATGACTGCTATGATGAATGATGATAAACATCTAGATAGCTGAAACACTATACTGCTATAGTGTAACGAAGTCCAGCCTTTGGAGACAGGCAGCTCCCCCAGGACAGTGTTGAGTCTAGTTCTCAGGATCCATCCAGCTGCAACTGTACTATTCAGTTCTATGCCCCCCTCAGAATCTGCACAGGTTCTGAGTGGGAACACAACACCTAGATTCCTTGGCTAACACCTCATGTGAGGAATGTTGTAGAAGTTATAAGGAACATTTTTGCATTGTTGTTACATCGACTGGGAAAAGCTTTTAACGTTGGAATGTCTTTGCAAAACAGAAGACAGTCTTTTCTACGAATATGACATTTTGGCCCCTTTTTTGACAAAATTGTTTAGGCAATTATGTTGTGGGCCCAATAAAGTTGTTATATTGCGAAACGCTACAATTCCACTACACTACTGTAGCTATATTTAGTACATTATTTAAACTACAATGAAAACAAATTGTCCATAGCTATTTGAAAACAAGTTACAAAATCTTTTCCAGCAACTCATGTTGCAACTACTCTAACTGCAATAAGGTATACTGTAAAGGTGTCCGCTAAATGACAAACATGTACATGTAAATGTAATTGGATGTGTAAATGCAACGGTAAAGGGTAGCAGCAGTACCTGAAAACACACATTAACAATTGACTTGTTGATGACCTTTGATTTTTAAATGCTGACAAAAGAGTAGGGAATTCTACAAGCTTTATTGCAAAAGTGGTTAGGTGTGGAGCTACGGTCTAGTGGTAACCCTGCATGGACAAATGCAATTCCCCTCCATGGACCAAGGTTACTTTCTCTTCTCCTTTTCATTGCCCTCTCTCTCAGATTCTGTCTTTCAATAAAATCATAAAAAACACTTTCCAAAAAATGATTTCTTCTGGCTATGCACCTGTGGCTTAGATTGGATGCTTGTGCAGACTGCATACCAGCCATACCTGTGTGTTCTTTAAAATAGCTGTTGACAAAGGAATCTATTTCAGTTTATTTAATATTTATATGATCGCAATGGAATGGAGCGCATACTGTCCATTTCATTTTTCAACAGAGCTGCCTGCTTTTGTGTATCCTTTTTGAAACGGAGATGTTGACACAGTCCTCCTGAAACCATACAATGAAGAAGTAGCTTCCTCCCACAGAACAGCAGTGACAGCAAACAGGACATGGCACCCCTGACCCACTTCTGAGTCACTTTGGGCTCCTGTGAAATGGCACTCTGTAAGAGTGTGGAATCGGAAAACCACAACATGCCAAAAAGGGGAAAAAACAAAATTTATGAAGGGATGGGAAACCCGCTGAAGTCGTGGTAGGTCTGAGGGAAAGTGCTGGTGAGAAAAGCCAAAAGAAATAGACATAAAAATACAGACAGAGACGCGCCCCACAGTCAACAGGGCATAGCTGTGGCGTTGTCAATGAACTTCTTTGCAACTCGCTCACCTCAACTTCATGTAGGTTTACAAAAATTAAACTTCTCTTCCAGTGACTAAAATCTAACAAGCAATACTAGTCATCCTATGTCTGAGAGAGGCAGAGGTCACCTTTCCTCATGAGAAGGCTAGGTTTATCCATTATTCATTGCCACAAAGAACTTGGGTGAACGAAACATCCTGACAAAAGGCAACAGCAATTGAATCCTGACTTAGGGGGTGAGTTTCCTTTCAAGTCATTTAGAAAGTGGAAAGGTCAGCTAGCAGTGCCATCATACTGCATAAGATCTGATCAAGAGAAGGTAAGCTTCAGTAAGTAGCTGTTTTCACGAAAAGCAACTGATATTACTCTACGCTGATATGAGAAAAATATGTACTCTGATCTTACCAGTGATCAACGCAGCACTAAAGCACAGGCTGTGGGGTGCTTCGGCTGCGGTGCCAAGCTGTGAAATGCAAAGAGTCACGCCAAAAGGCAAAGTATTGTTGGTGGTAGGAACTTGTTTTGGGTACACATTTAGTTGTTAATGACAGCATTTAAAAACAATAATACTGCTGTAAAGCCCTCCACACATTTGGCCACCTTGTGACATGGCAAATATTCCCTGTAACTGTTTTTATCTGGCACGGTGAGGGCTTATGCTGGTGTATGGGAGCCGTAGGGGCAGTTTCCTGAGGAAGCAGCTGGCTGCCTACAGGCTCAGAGACCTGAAGGATTATACAGGCAAGGTGAATGTGTCACAGGCTGAAGAGAACGAGACTGGGAACATCTAAAATGCATCAGATGCTGTGCCTCTCCTTGGCAGCATTTTAGTGCCAATGGCCAAAGTGGGACTATGGGTGTTGAGGTCTAGTGTAGATTACAGTTCTAACCCCCTGGATGGACCACCACGTTTTGTGTGAAAAGAGATGCAGTGCCCTGCAGAATTATTACCGTAATTATATTTCCTCTCTCCACATCCTTTACAAACATTGTATTTATTTATTTTTATTTTACTATATTTAACCAGGGTGACGCACTGGGAAAAGTTTCATTCACAAGTGTGCCCTGTGTACATAAACTTGGCCTATGCAAAAGCTTGTTTCTGTGGTCAGAGAGTAGTTTTTGTGTGTTTCTAAAACAATTATTTGGATCATTGTCCTGGAAAATGCAATGACAACCCAGGGTGAAGCCTCCAGGAAAAGGCACACACTCTACAATGTGACAGGATGAACAACTGCAAAAAATAGGAGGCATATTATGTGGACAATTGGGACAACGTGGGGAAATGAGGGTGTCGCCCTCTCCAGCAACACCACCAGCTGGATGATCTGATTTCACCATGATCAAGGTACTGCGGACTCTACGGTGCATAGGTGCTAAGCGGGCCAACGCTATGACCCTGCCACCGGCAGAGTTGGTATCAGTTTCAGATTCGACATCCTCACCCGGACCGGTCAGCGCACCATACCTGGCTCTCCCTGGGAACTTCACCAGGCGTCAGCATTTCCCAGAGCAGTGTGACAGGTGGATTTATCAGCAAGGGGAGGGCCTCTCTCAGAAAGAGCTAAGGTGGCTTTTCATCATTTCAGTCAGGCCAGGCACTGGAGGTGGTGACTGACCTCTGGGAGGCGGGAAAACTGGAGATGGAGACATTTGCCACTTTAACTGGTCTTCTCCAGGCTCTCTGTGATCACCCTCCTGTTTCCTCAAAGAAAGACAAGTGGTCCTGCTCATGCTGGAGGGGTGAGCAGCCTGCCTCTGGCCTAAATCCCTACACCCAGACGACAGTGGTGGAGAGTTGAAGATGGAGCAACAACTTTGTTTCCCTGAAGTTTTTTTTCTCAGGTGAATCAATCGACTTACTCCTTGGGCCGATCCAGTTCTGCATGCCACTATTCAGCCAGTACAATTCCATCTTTCCACTGCTCCAGTCTTGTAGTCCACAGCTTCCACACAGCCACTCATTGCTCCAGTCCAGCTTGCCCAGGCACAAGTCCAGCCTGCCTGAATGTCAGGGCAGCCTTCCTCTGCGCCATTCACCCAACCACCTCTGAAACAACTTTTGCTGAACCAGTCAGCCTTTGCTGACCCAACCTGTGGTGACCAGTCCGACTCTGACCAATCCACCCCATGAGCAAAAGCCGATGGCTCGGCCCCTGTGCCTTTTGCGGCAGCTCTGCCCTCCCTGCCTGTTCTGGTGGCTCTGTCCTCTCTGTCTGTTCCTGCAGTGCTGCCCTCGCCTACTCCAGTCGAAGGCATCAGGGTTTGCCTCCAATCTGTGGCCTTACTGTTGCTGGACATAGTTCAGTAGTTAGTTTAGTTTACCTTTATTTTACCGGGCAAGTTGACTAAGAACATATTCACATTAGCAGCAACAGCCTGGGGAGAAGTGGGGGGAGGAAAGCAGATGAATGAGCCAATGGAAAGCTGGGTATCTTTAGGTTTCCAGAATGGTATTTCAACCTAACTTCCATTAAACTAACCTTCAAAGTAAAGGACATCATTTCATATCTCATTTAGTCCCTGACTAAATCACAGTCGCTAGGGTTTGTATTCTGGTCGTAGCATTCCGACAATGATCTACTGTAGTGAAAAGTCTAGCATGGTGTGGTGCAAATTAGTACAATTCTGCTCGGGGTAGGTGGGTGTATAGTCGGACAGGGGTACTTTGTCACGTTGCTCTCTAGCAACTCCTTGTGCAGGTTGGGAGCCTGTGACTTTAATATTGGTTATGTGGTTGATGAATGTGTTGGCTTCTGTTTTGTTCGAGCTGTGTGACAAGAATCAGACGTGCTTAGAGGAACCATCTCACACATGCTGTGGAGTTACAGACGAGATATGGTCAAACTGGACATAAAAAATTGAGAGGGGAGAAAGTCTTGCCAATTCTTTTCACACTAAAGAAAAGCCCATTGAGGGGCACTCCAGAGAGTTTTGGCATTTAAAACCAGTGTGCCATTATTGCTATGCTGTAACCAAAGCTCTTCTTATGCCAGAGGTATCGTTTGGCCTGGGTTGCATACAGATGGGTTTATGGAAGTTGCCCCACTGGAAAGTTGTCTTTATTAGTACAGATTGTATACATGGAGAGTTTAGCTAAATTGTAACCACATTCATTGATTAAATTTAAGACAATTTAACAAATCACAACAAAACAATTAACTTTGAAACCATAAAAGCAACTCGCATGAACATAAATGTGGAAAAGGTTAGTATAAACCTACCCTACCCTTACATGACATTAAATGGCTAGAATTAGAATCAGGTGTACCAAAACAGGTGCAAAAGATTAGAAAATTGTTACAGAGAAATTGTAGAGTCCAGCCTTCCATAAAGACTAGAAACCTGCTTTTGGAATGCAATAAGAATCCCAGGGTAACATCAAGGGATCTACCGGCCTCTCCTGTCGCAATCAATATCAAAGTGCATGAGTCAACTGTCCAAAACCGACAAACCTGGCTTACATGTGATCTCATGATGGAAAAATGCTTTGCTCTCAAAAAAAGGTCAAGACAGACATTTGCCAGATAACACCTGGGTAAAGACCCAAACTACTAGAACAATGCGCTCTGGACAGAGGAGTCAAAGGGTGAGTTGTTTGTCAGGAATGCCAGAAAACAAATCATTGCCTTTAAACAGAACTCATACAAAGCATGGTGGCGGTGGCTTTATGGTTTGGGGCTGCTTTGCTGCCTCAGGGCCAACCTGTCATCACTGAGTCATTCATTAATTCCATATTGTACCAGAGTATTCTAGACACAAATGTGTCTTTCAAAAGGCTCAACTGAACATCGATTTGCAAACAGGATAATGATCCAAAACACACAAGCCAAGCTCCAACAGAATGGATCAAAAAGAAATGCATGATCAATACTATCAAAATGGTGTGGGAGATTTGAAGAGGACAGCAAAGAAATTGTAGAAGATACTGATAAGACAGTTACAGTAAATGACTACATTAGTGGTTATATCAGCTGTAGTGTTGAAATAAAGATGACAAATTCATGTCCAAATACTGTATGTAAAAAAAATTTTTTTGACTGACAGTATTGTGTTTTGACTCAAAGTTACTGCTTATGTGCTACAGCAATGGAAAAGGAAGATGAGGTCATCTCTGAGCACCCCAACAACAGCAACATCCGATGCAGTCCTCAGGACAAGCGCTGCATCCAAAAGACCCTGGCTCGACATCCTGGCAAAACCAATCAGAGAAACAATAACCCCAGAGAAGACCCCAAAGCTTCCCTGGTGAAGTTAAAATCCACCATTTACAGATACCTCACTGTAGGACCACATTGCACACACAGTAATGATCATTTATAGAAAACATTTCGTACACACCTCCCAGGTCTTTGAGTAGGAACTGAATATAATAGGTTAAAATTGTTCACTCTTAACTGCATTGCTGTAGCCGTCCCATAAGGGGGTCGCATCAGTGATCCTCTGAACACAACGATAATTGTCACCCACAACGCATCGTTTACCATTACCGCACAAAAGCAGAGTTAGAGGAGCGGAGGAAGCAAGGCTATTACACATAGTTGAGTCTAGTTATTAGGCCGGTTAATTACTATTAGCTATGAGCATAGCCTCTGGGTTACTAATAGCATTTGTACCTTTTAGTCATTTCCAGACCCAAAATGGATGTTACACATGTGTTCACTGCCATTAACAACAAAGGGTTGTGTAAAACCATAAGCCCAGACACATTCATGGGGTTGAGCTATAGCCTGGGAACTAGTGTGTTTAGCTAACATTACATTTACCTGTACACCATAGCTTGACAGAAGTGGCTTGCTCAAAAGACTGGTGCCCAGGCTGTGGCTGATATTTGTTTTAACCCTGATTCCTGTTGTTCTGTTCAGGCTCCATGTCGTGCAGAGCTGCAGAGAGCACTAGACAGACTGGGTTCCAACACTCGCACTCATGAGGATCTCTACAGCATCCCAATACCGAACTGTGACAGGAATGGAGACTTCCACGCCAAGCAGGTTTGTAACTGTCAAGCAGTCCTCTCGTATATTGATGAGATGCAGTACTTACCGATTATAATGTCATGCCAAAAGTTGCTATGCGTGACTGAAATGACACCTTCATTATTCCCTGTTGTGCACTATTATTGATATTAGTATTGGAGCAATACTTCTGATAAGGGCAATCAAAAAGGTAATTAAATACATTGGGACTATTGTGCCATTTTGGATGCTAGGGTTCACGCTCTGGGGATCACTGACCATGTCCCGCTCACCTTCCTGTTCTTCTGATCCATCCTGGTCTGTCTCCCAGCATAAGGTCTTCTTCTTCCTCACCATCCACTTCCCAGTCTCTCTGCTGCTGCTCCTTCTCACTGTCCTCCATCCAAGCAGGCTGTTTCTTCTTTCTATTAAAGGAAAAGCAGGAGAGGTCAGACTGGATTCAAACAGCCACATCCACACAGGCCTGTTTTACAAGGCAAACAACCCCGTTTATCTCTGTCATGGCTCTATTAGCTAAAACACAAAACATGCGTGTAGTCGATGAAATACTGACGTTCTTTTTCCAGAATCAAGATCCAGATCTAAACAGAATGTCTCAAAACAACATTGTTTTATGTTGGAATTCTCTCCTGCCAAGAATCCAAATCTTCAGGCATGCAAAGCGATTTATCAAAGAAAATAAATCAAACTCAAATGTGTACCTAGAAAGCACAACAAAACAGTTAATCACAAAAGGCTGGAAAGAAATTGCTTCACTTGCTCTGATAGATGTCATTTACTTTTTGAAGCAAATACTTCTTGCTTTGTCTGCAATGGGTAACATGGAAGATAAGAGTTGAATAATTCTGAGAACAGAGAGTCAGATAAGGCCTGGTGTTCTGTAAAGCTGAAACACAAAGCAACAAATGCAGCAGAGTCAGTCAGTGATAAAAAAGGCTTACCCTGCCAAGGGCACTGTAGCTCAGTAGTCTGGGGTTAGACGTGATTGTGTAATGCAGCAAACTTACTGTAACAGTGTCTGCTCTTTACAGGGTGTCTGGGGCAGATTCAAAGGCATCTGTTTACTGTTTAACTACAATTGAACTATGCTAGAACTCTATGGCACACTTTGTTAGCATTAGCAAGGCCAGGAGAGGTAATCTAGCATCTTCTCATTGCACAGGAGTAATCTTAACAGGAAACTTAATCCAGTCTGTTTTGAAACCACCCCAGCTAACAAATACATAATGATCATTCAGTGGTTGTGGGGAATCTTACGTTGAGTTTCTATTAAATGCATTAAACACACAGGGGGGGGTCCTTGGGCTTGAATAAAAAAGCTAATAACTTAGAGAGCATTGGATATATACCTGTTCTGTTAACCTCTTACAATAATGCACTTTGGCCCATGAACGTAAACATTATATGGGTTAATTTAGATTTTTTCTGACAGAATAATTGAAATGTAAATGTTTGGAGGTTAAGGGAGTATTATGATTTACAAGACTGCCACGCTTACCTCTCCATTCCATCATTCGTCTCGCTAACCACCCACCTACCTCTTCATTAACCATCCCCTGGCCTAGGGTTTAGTGCATCTGACTACTGACCACAGGGACCCTGGTTCAATCTCTTACCAACAAGGAGAAAGACAGTTAATCTTAAATACCGCTTAAATAATGGTACCATATACAAATATTGGGAGATGGAGAGATTTTTTCTTTCTTAACACTGCATGTTGAAGACAGAAAACAGTGGAAGACTCAAAAAACCTTGATGAACAGACCTTAAAGATCACTACCTTGAGGGACAGAACAAAATCCAGGAAAGTCATACGTCAACAAAGTACCAGCTTCAACTGTGAGAAGAAGAAATGTACCCCTCTACCTCAGCCCCTATTCTTAGCTTTTTTCTAACCTTCTCTATAGTACAGCGCCACCCCACTGTATTTACCAAACATCTGCTGTACCTCCATATACTGACATCTGTTGCACTACTAGTTGACCTGAAGACCTGCACACTGTAGTAATTATTATTTACTACTTTTACTGTGTTACTATTTTATTGTGCACTTGTCTTGTAATTACATGTGTAACTTCATGTTCTCTGTACCTGTACACTTTTATCTTGGCCAGGTCGCCGTCTCAAATGAGAAACTGTTCTTAATGTGCCCACTTGGTTAACTGAAAAGAAAAGAAAAAAAAAATACCTTTGACTGTAAAGAAAACTAAGACCTACTTTGGACTGGAATTCTGCACATGGAACATAATGACATTATTAGAGGTCAAAACCGTGAACACAACATTAATGAATCTGTGTGGGATCACCTAGCCAGGGAGAACACCAATCAATCAAATATCTCAAAAGAAGAGAAGAAGGCAAATCTTACAAGTAGCTTGGAAGAACAAAACACGTGCGCCGATGCCAAAAGACTAAAAAAGGTTGGATATTTCAGCCAAAAAATGATTTAAAGGATTCATCCAGATGTACAAAAGTGGCTTACTGATCACAATATGTGGGCTTAGCAGATTACACAAACAAGGACCAAGTAGAGGAGACATTCTGCATGGACGAATGGTCGCCCACCCAAACCATTATATTATAGGAGAACACTCAGTTCTGACAGTTTGGCAGATGGAGCGTACTCACATACTCACAGTATTAAATGCAGAACTGCAAGACACATGTTGTTGAGTAATTTTTATTTTTGTTTTAAGTGTAATTATTTTCTTTCTGTAATGAGAGTATCACTGGGGCAGGAAGGAGGGAGATGAATGTGAAGTGAAAAGAAAGTTTAAAGTTTAATAGAAAACACTATAGAACAAACACAAATGACTATGAGGAGTCAAAAACACTTGAATCAAAATATTGGATTAGGCTGCACAGACATATATATACATCACATATCAACAATAAAAGACAAGATGAATAAAAAACACAGGACTTAAATAAGATCTTAATGGGGGTAAATTGGAGGCAGCTGTATGGAATTACTAGAGGACAAAGTCATGTGTTTGAAGAGTACGGGACAACAGAAAGTAGTACATATAACATAGAACAGAGCTAGTGTGATCCTGGCCTCACCAAACCCTGATCAGTCCAGGGGGCACCATTAGAATACCCCCCCCACCAAAGGCTTGGCCCCATCTGAGCACGACCCCGATGTCACCACCATGCGCTGAGGAGGGAGGGAGAGCAGCCTGAATCCGCCCAGGGAGGGGATCCCCCGCAGAAGCCATATTCAGGAGGTCGACCCCAGCGACGGAAAGAGGGGAATCCGGTGGCACCTGCCACACGGTTGGAGCAAACGGCAGTGGCCAGGGGGGCAGCGCTGCATGCATTGGCTGAGGGGGCATGACAGATGGTGCCATGGTGAGGGGGCGGAGCCCCAGTGGTCTACGCTGCAGGAGCCTGGTCCCCCAGCAGTGACGATGGGGGCAGAGCCCCGGTGGTCTGTGATGCTGGGGCAGACCCCTGGTCATTGTGGCAGGGGTCAGGTCCCCTGAGAGATGCAAGTGGAGTGGAGCCCCTTCTCTGTAGCAGAGGGCAAATCAACTGGCTGCGGCATTGGCGGAAGAGCCCCGGACTTGGCCAAAGGGTGAAGCATGGCCAGCACCTGTGAACAGGCCAACACCAGATGAAGCATGTGGGCGGAGCCCCATCCTCGGGCACAGGGGACGGAAACCCCTGAGTAAGGGAAAGCTGGCTGGTCCTCCGGCACAGGCTCTGCAGCATTCAGGGCCCCTGACGTTGGCATGGATGGCGGAGCCACTGGCACAGGATTGAGGAGAAGAGACGATGGTACTGGCGAGGAGAAGGTGTCATAGGTCCACCATGGCGGATGCTGGGAGAACGTAGCTGGGCATGGACCAGGCAAAGGAGGGTCCCACAGGTTGACTAGCAGCCCCAACCTTCTATGTTGCGAGGCTAGCATTGAGGGGAACTGTAATTGGCTAGGGCGCCCAGGTGGTAGAGTGGATAGGGGGCGCACTGCTAGCCAACTAGGGTTCACGCTCTGGGGATCACTGTCCATGTCCTGCTCATTTTCCTGTTCTTCTGATCCATCCTGGTCTGTCTCCCAGCATAAGGTCTTCTTCTTCCTCACCATCCACTTCCCCGTCTCTCTGCTCCTGCTCCTTCTCTCTCTCCTCCATCCAAGCAGGCTGAGCATTCCTGCTGTAGGCCCCATCCTGAAAAATATTTTGGGAAACCATGGCAACAGTCCTAGGTTTACCTGTTCGTTGTGTAGAGGGGGTTGCAAGCCCATACCTGCGATGGTGAGCACATCTCCTTCCTGGGCAAGTAACACACGTCTTTGGCCCCGCCGAGTCTTCCCAGCACCCAGTAAGGAAATTGAAAGAGCTATACTTTTCGTCTACTACCCCTATGTCCATAGGGTTGCAGGTATAGCCCCTGGATGGTTTGATGTTTTCGGGAGTGGCAAAGATTGCATTGTCCAGATCGAAACGTAGCTTTTCCTTTCAACATTTTTGTGCAGCCTGATCTCTCATAAATCTGTGAAATGACCTCGGACTCTGAACTTCAAAATCAGTGGCAGTTTCAAGGAATGGCAGTGAAATTCAGTGAAATGAACACGGACCAAAACCCGTGGCAGTTTTATGGAAAAGTCTGCGATGGGCACACAATGAAACCTTGCTGTTATCTCGATGTAAGCCTTATCCAAACCCTTACCCTAACCTTACCCTGCAGACACCGTGCTACATGTATTATGTTGTAATGTATTGTTTGGAAACATGGTGACAGTGAGGAAAAAAAGGATCAAAAAGCAAAAACATTTACAACACGTGTGCATTGTGCTGGAATAGAATCATGCGATTCCCGGAAACAGCCACGGATTTTGAAGATAAGGGTCCGTGTTTATTTCACAGAATTTTCTGCAATTCCGTGAAACTGCCACAGATTTTGCCACAGATGGTCCGTGGTCATTTCACAGAATTCTGCGTGATCACGTTGATTTTGTGATAAGGAAATGTTAAATTCATTTGTAAAGGTCATTTGGATTCTTGTCTTGGTTCTGTGATTTCAACCTAGTATTTATCCTAAGCCTAAATCTATAGTCTTGCAAAATACCCTATTTTCTCTTAAATTACAACATTTGTCTCACTCAGAAAACAAAACATTTGCAAATGTTGCCCAGTTGCTAGGGGGGATGTAGGCATTTACTGCTGTGTGTGATTTTTCAGTTCAGAAACATGAAAAAAGTCATAAAGCGCTACGAAGAAGGGATCAGGTGCTCTGAAATCATGTAAAGCATATCATTGTTCAGCCACCTCCGATAGTGTTGTTAATCAGTGTCAAAATCTGCCATTTAATCCTTTATACAAGACAGTGTTTAAATGTAAGGACCTACCATGGCACCATCTACAGTATCTACATCCTCTGTCTGGATTCTACACGTCCAAACATTGAATCAGTGCCATTTTGCCTGTGAGTGACGGCTGTTCTTTTTAATTGTGTTGACAGTGCCAGCCAGCGCGTGACGGACAGCGGGGAAAGTGCTGGTGTGTAGACCAGAAGACAGGCATGAGGCTGCCGGGGCCCCTGGAACTGCGTGGGGACCTGGACTGTCACCAGCTAATGGTTGCAGCCCTGAGAGAGTGAGGAGGGAACCGGCAAGGACCCAGGAGTCGAGAAGGGGGCCAGGGCTAGGACCAGCCAAATTCTATTGGTGCTGTTTAGTAATAACTGTAGGAGAAAAGGACTTAACCCTGAAGTCTCACTCCATCTGAGGCCAACGGTACTTGCTGGGTATGGAAAACATGAAAGGAAACCATAGAATTTTGTTATTTTACTAATGTTTGTTTCTGTATGTGAGTGGATGTGTTTGTATGTGTCTTTTTGAGCACTTGTGTTTTTTTTAATCTGTGAAGTTAGCCAGATGCTCTTGCTTTAAATAACAGTTGGTAAATTACAGGCCTCAAAATAAAATGGTTGTACACGTTACTCAAAAAAAAGACAACATTGGTTTTGTTTAGTCATAGTTGAACTCTGATTTTCTATGCTCAGCATCCGAAACGTAAAACCGAACTTTACGCATAAATGAAAACATTGGTTTTGTTTAGTCATAGTTGAACTCTGATTTCATATGCTCAGCATCTGAAACATAAAACCAAACTTTACGCATGAATTAAGCATGGTTCACCATCAACAATTCAACAGCAGCTGTAGATGGGAATGAATAGGAAGTAAGAGAGATAAAAAGAGAAGTGAAGACAGAGAAAGCAAGCAATATGTTTGGAGATGTGAAGTGAAAAGAGAGATTACTTTTGAAAGAGGAAACTGTACCTCTGAGGAGAGCCCTGGACTCCCAAAATAGATGTTCTTTATCGCCAACCCCCTCCCTCATCTACTCATCCCCCCTTTGCTTTGACAAGGAGCTCTCTCTGTTGTATTTGTCCAAGGGACTGGCAGCATAGCTGGGCTTGGGACTCTGTACACTGCTGATAGGATAATCTTGTTTCTCCAGCTGGGGCTGAAGTGCTAAGACGCCAGAGGTGTTGCTATCATGTCTGTATGAATATTCTTCTACATAGAGGATTTTTCCCATCCAAGTAAACTGCTTGTTGGCAGTATTGTGTAGTTAATATTGGTGCTGTACACTAATTGTGCCAAAAACAAATTGGTTTTCTCTGTGATTTTTGGGATATTTTTTTAGGACAAAGATATTAACTCCCACATGAGAGTAGTTTTCTTAGCCAATATTTGGATGTCCTAAATGCGTGACACATCACAAATATTTGGTGGTGGAAAAATCTTTGCATATAGAATTGCACATACTGTACATCAGTGGCAGCAATGCTACAGTTACTGCATGACGAATTCTTTGCATGCATGGAAATATGTGTGGGCAATGAGAAAATGTCATGGATATAAGGGAAGACTTAATGACTGTATGATGAAGCTAAATGCTGTAGACAGCATCTGTAGTTGGTAGCTAGCTAAATGCTTCACAAACAAATAGGATCATCACTATATACTGTACCATCTGCCTCCAATATATGCAAGTGTAAACGGTTAACCTTTACTCTAACAGAACTACTTATGAGGTTGGACGCCATTGATGAAGCAATGTATGAGCCATGGGCTCTTTGATTTCTATTACTATGTTCTTTGATTTCTATTACTATGTTATATATTGGTGCAATGCTCTCTCTTGGGAGTAGTGGTGGCTACCCAATTTTTGTGGTTCTTTAAACCAGTCCAAGTTAAAAAAAATTCAAAGAACCCATTTTTTGATTGGATAGTTTACTTTTTTCTTATTATTATTACACACCGTTGGAAAGAGGTTATTTCTCCAACGTAGGAACTCCTATAAACCCCTAAGCTACCCCTTTACAGTTTCTACAGGAAACTTTGCTAAGTGGAAAGGTTCCACCAAGAACCACTCAACAAATATGAACCAGACACTGGCAATCTCCATGGTTCCTCCAATCACAAAAATGTCTAAAAATGTACCTACAGTACATTACTGTACTTCTTCCACAGATACCGGCTGGATAAGACTGTTAACATCCCTAAACCGAAATGATTGTACTGTTTTGTTAATGGGAGAAGACGCTAATGATAGGCTCTTATTGGTCAGAGGTGACTGACTGCCTAAACAATAAACAACATCAAGGCGTGGGCAGGTGAAACAGAGGATATTGAGTGCAGGACAGTCTGACCCATGAGGTAGTTAAGCAAGGCAAGTCGTTTCTTCGTTTCTAGGAATGGATAGTGCACCTACTTCTCCCTTGAGAGAGTTGGGTTACTGACTGACTGCAGAACAGATTAATCTGGTCTGGACGTGCATTATTAGTGTTATTGGTTCACGGGGACACTGAGCTTTATGAGGCAGGTGGGGGGAGCAGCTCTCCTGCTTCCTCTTTCATGGAAAGTGAAAAAGGAATACAAATGATAGGACTACAAATGATAGGACTACAAACTATAGGACTACAAATGATAGGTTATGTTTACCCTTCACTCTTGATGTCAACATAACCCTTTGGTTGGCCAGAACAGCCTACACGCTTCTTTTATCCAGAGCAGCAGAACATAATCAGTCCAACATAATATAGCAATACACTTCAGCATTGATGAGAAATGTTGTGTCAGAAACATCCACCTCTCAAAAGTATTTTATTAGGCATTGCATGTTCACCTCCTAGGATGTGGGCCAAGTAGAAAGAAACCCTGTTGTATTATATTGCTAATCAAAGAGTTTTGGTTTGATGTTTGTCATGATTTGACATTAACTTGACCAAAGTAAATTACCGTGAAATTTCTGTGATTTTCTAACTATTTACCATGCCCTTTTATATACTGCTCAAAATAATTAAGGGACATTCAAATCATGACATAAACTTATCAAAGATCAAAATCTGTACATTGTGAATTTCATTGAGAACAAAATGAACCAAAATCATCAACCGATTGAGGGCTGTACTCAGCGCCGGTCGGTGGATCTTAATTGGGGTGGGCGGGCTCATGTTACGCTCGGGCCTGGAGTGAATGGAACGGTGCGCAACACACCAAACCCATTGTGCGATACTGTGCGATACTGTTCCGTTTCCTCCAGTTCGGACAGTACTATGAGCCAGCGCCCCCAAATTAAGATCCACCGACCGCCACTGGCTGTACTCAAACTCACACCGAAAATCAAAGAAAACCATTGAAATCACAGGCTGTTCCAACTTGAAGGAATTTTATTAGTGCAACTCATAATGTCAATCAGTAGTGTGTATGGCGCCCACGTGCCTGTATGCATGGCTGACGATGTCTGGGCATGATCCTGATGAGATGGTAGATGGTGCCCTGGGGATCTCCTCCCAGACCTGGATCAGGGCATTAATGAGCTCTTGGACAGTCTGTGGCTCTACTTGGGGGCATCAGATGCACTGTCCCAGAGGTTCTCAATTGGATTCAGGTCTGGGGAACGTGAGGGCCAGTCAATGGTATCAATGTCTTCGTCATCCAGGAAATGCTTACAAACTCTGGCCACATGAGGCTGGGGATTGTCCTGCACCAGGAGAAACACTGGGCCCACTGCACCACTGTAAGTTCTGACGTTGGGTCTGAGGACCTGGTACCTAACAGCAGTCAGTACATGGAGGTCTGTGAAAACCTCCAAGTACACCGCGTTGCAAATTATTATGCAAATTATATTTTACATTGAACTGAAAATGGAAATTTGTTGAATTTGCAGCATTAGGAAGTCATATCTGAAATATAAATAAATATAATATAAATATATATTAATAAATATACTGAAATTTAAAGCTATTTCAATCAAACACATCTTAACAGGGCAAGTTACATGTTAACATAGTACCCCTTCTTTGATATCACCTTGATATCAATCAGAATAGCCTCCCAGAGCTGCTGTTTTGATGCAAACTGCCTCCCACCCTCATTGATCTTTTGCGTAAGGAGTACCCAAAGGTTCTCAATACGGTTGTGGTCAGGGGAGGATGCGGGCCAAACCATGAGTTTCTCTCCTTTTATGCCCATAGCAGCCAAAGGCACAGAGATATTCTTTGCAGCATGAGATGGTGCATTGTCATGCATGAAGATGATTTTGCTATGGAAGGCATGGTTCTTCTTTTTATAAGAAAGTGGTCAGTCAGAAACTCTATATACTTTGCCAAGGTCATTTTCACACCTTCAGAGACCCTAAAGGGGCATACCAGCTCTCTCCCCATGATTCCGGCCCAAAAACATGACTCCATCACCTCCTTGCTGACGTCACAGCCTTATTGGGGCATGGTGGCCATCCACCAACCATCCACTACTCCATCTGGACCATCCAGGGTTGCACGGCACTCATCAGTAAACAAGACTGTTTGAAAATTAGTCTTCATGTATTTCTGGGCCCACTGCAATCGTTTCTGGTTGTGAACATTGGTTAGGGGTGGCAAAACACTAGGTTTATGCACAACTGCAAGCCTCTGGAGGATCCTACACCTTGAGGGACTTCAGAGGCACCAGCAGCTTCAAATACCTGTTTGCTGCTTTGTAATGGCATTTTAGCAGCTGCTCTCTTAATCCAATGAATTTGTTTGGCAGTAACCTTCCTCATTATGCCTTTATATGCATGAACCCATCTGTGCTCTGAATCAGCCACAAATCTCTTCACAGTACGATGATCACACTTCAGTTATTGTGAAATATGTAATGTTTTCATACCTTGTCCAAGGCATTGCACTATTTGATGCTTTTCCGCAGCAGAGAGATCCTTTTTCTTTCCCATATTGCCTGGCACCTGTGGCCTGCTTAATAATGTGGAACATCCTTAAGTAGTTTTCCTTTAATTGGGCTCACCCGGCAAACTACTTATCACAGGTGTCTGAGATTGATTTCAGTGATCCAAAGAGCCCGGAGACACAATACCATCAATGAGATTGATTGAAAAACAAAATATTTAATGGTTATGACATAATAATTTGGAACTCGGTGCATATGCTTCCAAGGACCTTCACTAAACCACTGCCAAACCATTTATGCAGGGTGATGTTGCAGGCAACATAGCATTCAGCACAGGGTCTCCAGAATCTTTCATGTCTGTCATATGTGCTCAGTGTGAACCTGATATTGTCTGTGAGGAGAACATGGTGCCAATGGTGGACCTGTCGATGGTGTTCTCTGGCAAATGCCAATGGAGCTGCACGGTGCTGGGCTATGAGCACAGGTCCCACTCGAGGACGTCGGGCTCTCATGGAGTCTTATTTTCCAACATATGCACACCAGTAGCTCGCTGGACGTCATTTTGTAGTGCTCTGGCAGTGCTCCTCCTGCTTCTTTTCATACGAAGTAGCAGGTACCGGTCCTGCTGATGGGTTGATGACCTTCTATGGCCCTGTCTAGGTCTCCATGTTTAACTCTCTTGGCATGTCCTTCATGCTGTTGAGACTGTACTGGGAGACACAACAAACCTTCTTGCAATCGTATGTATGGATGTGCCATCCTGGAGAAGCTGGACTACCTGTGCAACTTGAATGGGCTGCAAGTACCACCTCATGTTACCAGTAATGTGCCAGGACATTAGCAAAATGCTAAACTGAAGGAATAACAAGGAGATAGCAATTGTCTGTGGCCACCACCTGCAGACCATTCCTTTTTTCGGGGTTGTCTTGCTTTTGCCACTCCAGTGCACCTGTTGTCACTTTAGATTGCAACAAAACAGGTGACATGGATTCACAATTGCTTATGCTTCCTAACTGGACATATTGATATTCCTAAAGTTTAATTGACCTGTTGTTATACTGTGATGATTGTGTGTTCCCTAAATGTATATGTGTGTGACTTTTTACCCATTTTCTCCGCTATCAATTGGTCTTGTCCAATTTTTGCCTCTAGCCCTGCCTTGTTGGCAGCTCCGCAACTCCCTGAACAGATAGGGATGGTGAGGGGCTCTCACATTTTTCATTGAAACACGTTTACGAGCTGGCCAATTCCTTTTGCACTGCTCCTCCAACATGGAAGCCTTTAGACAGATCATGCACAAGAAAAGCTCATGCATGTTCACCAACTATACTTCTGCAATTGATTTGACAGGTACCCGAACTGCACACAAGGAGTTGCTGGAGAGCGACTTGGCAAGGTAGATAATCTGATTTACAGTACCTATTTCAAATCCTGGGCAGAGCTATGCCAATTTGTGCTGCCTCGTGCAGGGGGTCCAGGCAAATATGTAGAAGGCCATAGTCAGGCCCGAACCACTGACTCATGACGTAGACTGTCCTGCAATGTAGCAACCTAGCCCACTACAACACACTAACTCCCCATTCCCTTCATTATTTTGAACAGTATATATATACGATCAAGGCATTATCTGGGACATACAATATTTAATTTTAATGCTAAAAATGTTATTATAGGATAATTACTGCCATCTAAAAAGAATTATGAAATTGTCCTCTGGATTATTATACATTTTTTTGCTTTTCATGAACTAATTTCACTCAATTCAATGCTTGACATGACTGACACATTAGAAGAAACATTTTAATATAAAATATATGGTTAAAAGCCATCTCGTCTTGTCAACCCTTAATTCATTCTTAAAGGTGAAGCACTCATTCTGTGTGGTTTCAAAAAACCCTAACTGTATTTAGGTGCTGTGTTTCTTTTGGGTTCTAAATATTTTGGGTTCTACTGACTGATTATTCTGCTCTCTTTAGCAGTAGGCATTTGCTTTCCAACATTTTTACCTCTGATGTATTTTTATATTTGCTTCAACATTAGAACATAATCTATAGATTGCATTTCAGATTTAATTCAGAACTGGCAGCCAAAGCTAGAAATGTACACAAGTTTAATTGTTAAATTAAAAGGTTTCAAGGTTTCTATGGACACTAATGACCACAATGCAACATGCTGTTTTATATTTGGCACACATATTCATTGCCTTTAAAACTGTAAGCATAGGATATGTGTTCATGACAAAATGTAATACACATCTATTAATTTTAGAAGCTAATTTGGAAGCTATTTATCCTGGCTGGCTATATGATGCTATCTGGTACATTTTGTTCTCTGCCTCTGGCCCCCTACAGGTTTGGGCCATTTGGCTTCAGCCCCTGTAAGCCCCTAAAGTAATCCTGCTCTGGCTGTCTGCCCCCTGGCTCTTATTATTTTCAGTTTTGTTTGTTTGAAGCAGAAGTGGGGAGCATTGTGCATAATGTTAAAAAAACGTACATATGCTGCTGTTCTATTGTGCGGTGGAATGATGTATGAGGGAAAAAACTATGTTTGGTGTTTTGCAGTAACTTCTTTGTTGTTGTAATATCTCAAACGGATGTGGCAGTTTCACCATTAAGGATTCCAGCTTTAAAGTCTGTATACTGTACTTATGCTATGTTACTTGATCTCTACTATTTGCTGTACTGTATTTGAGGGATATTCCTGTTGGCCTTGGACATTACCTGTTTATTCTATTATGAAAAAGACTCAAAGTAACGTCTGCATGTGTAGCCTAACAATATACTGGGGTTTAAAATGTCAAGATCTTGTTTTTGTTTTCCAGATTAAGGACAAACACAACAAGATTGTATACTTGTTGTGGAATAAATTTGTTACATTTAAAATGTTTAGTATTTGAGAAAAATGTATACATTCTATTAAAGCTAATTAAAGTATAAACATGTACCATCTGTCTCGTCTGATTCTTTCCCCCTTCTAAAAGAATGTTTGGAATTGAAATAAGCAAATTATCAATGTACTGTATGTTAGACAATGCAGTTTATCAGCTCAAAGTAGAAGAAACATTCACCTTGGTAGGTGACGAGCTAGCTATTGGATTACGATACTAGAGAACTAAGGATAAAGAGTCACAGTCTATACTCTGATGCATATAGATTTAATCAACAACATTTTGACAGACATGCTGTCTGAATCAGGGTATGACAGACAATGCAGAAATTGCAGTTTATCAGGCAGTTACACAGTCCAGACACATTAGATACTGGGACGCATATTTAGTTGAGCCCACTATTGCAATACAGTTTATTTGGAGAAAAAGTTCAAGCAATCCTGTTAGAATGGTCACTAGAGCAACAGTTGTAGAGTACCTGTTGATAAACTAACTAAAACTAGTGTGTTACTTTGACCATTGGAAAAAGAGCAATTTGTAAATATTGAAATTGAATTCAACATTGAGTTGAAACGAATCACATTCCTTGCTGTATGTAGGCCCTTCTATTTGCAAAATAACAGAAGTTTTAATCCAAGTTTGACAGTTTTAATAGTGTAACTCTACCACACAGAATTACATTTCAGCCAGTCAACCAGCTATCCCAGACGGTCAAAAGATTTTATAAAAGAAATATCAAAGAAAAACCTGTTGGCTCAATTGTTAAGGAGTCAGACTTGTAGTCGGAAGTTTGCCGTTTTGATTCCTGACAGTGCCAAATTTCACTGTGTCCTTGAGCAAGGCATTTAACTGTAAGTTGCTCCAGGGGGACGTCCCTGTACTTTCTGTAAGTCACTCTAGATAACAGTGACCATTAAAATGTAAATGTAAAATATCCTGCACATTTTTGCTGGATCGGGCCAATGAAGGCTTATTAACATAGTTTTTAATCTAATACAGATATGTTAACAATAATCGAGGCATTTCTCCAATTAACACAAACAAATAATAAAATAATTTGAAAGCCAGCAAGGTAAACTACCAGAGTGAACATTCAAGGCTATTAGTTCAACTGTCTGAGTCTGTTTTGTTAAGCACTATAGGCTTAAGAAGAACTCTGCCTGAATGGGAAGACACTAGTAACTGTCTGAGACAAATTCCTATGCCCCTTCGGTGGTATTTTCTGCTTGAATTAAAATGGGATTGGCCTTTTCTAGCCTGCAGGCATCCAGAATCCCACCACTATGCCTACAAGGCCTGGTGGTACTGTATGTCTGTTAATTCCTAACATCTGGCATTATTGCTATGGGTCATCCATCGTTGCACACCTCTGGCCAGGACATAAACATTAGGCAGTATGAAACACTTTCAAAACACATTGGAGTACAGCATAACAACTGCCAACCATAACTGAGAATCAGGCATGGTGGTCAATGCAAACTGGCTAACTAATAATTATAAGCAGGTTGGTTCAAGAACTGATTGGCTGAAAGCCATTGCATATATTAACCATTTACCATGGCTATGAAAAAATGTTTATTGATTTCCAACTGCATTCGTAACCAATTGATTTACATTAAAGCCCATTACTACATTATGCAATGATTGCATTTTAGTACCTATAGCTAATACCTTACACATTGATTTCAGTTTTATGGGGAGGAGAGATGAATGAACAATGAATGAACAAGGGATAAGGTAGTCATGACTATGGGAGGACCGACAGACTGGAAATTTTGCCATGACACCAGGGTTGGTCCCTACATGCCATGGGATCTTTGTAACACAGAGAGTAATGTATGGCGTTAGATCAATGCCAAATGTTTCGCGCGCGCAGGACGTCTCGCGCAAGCAACATCTTCTGTGTTTGAGAGAGCGAACGACTGGAGTTGCAAGAGCAGAACGTTAGTTACGGGAGTTCTGTGACTCCAGTTCTATGAGTGGAGCGAGCCCCATAGGGGAGCTATGCCCCTAGTGGTTTAACCCTCCCGCACACGTGGGTGCACCTGATAAATTTTGCATACATGTCCCCGCACCAGCCAATGGGGTGACTGCGGCACCTCTATATAAGGATGCCGTGCCCGGCACTCAGCTCCCGAATAAAAGGTCTGAAGCCGACCTCCAAGGAGAATGAGTAATACAGGGCTTAGCAGCGAACAGTGAGCATGGGGGGAGCCCTGCCCACCTCTTTTTTACACACACCAGAGCTGACAGGCATAGGAAAAGGGCCATGAGACACAGAGAGGGTAGGTTGAGTCCTTACCGGCCGCATGCCCTCTCTAGCTAGCAACTTGGCGCTAGCAAAAGCTAGCATAGAGCGGGCAGCGAAAGGATTCAAACAGAGAGGAATTACACCCTTTATTATTGAGCGTGCTCATTTTAGAAGGCGAGGAATTGTGACGCTTAATAGAGGAAAGTATCCCTCTATTAGGTTTTGATTTCTCTCTTTCGGTACCATTACCAACACAAGACAAAGGTTTAACCGTGCATGGAATAAACCCCGTCTGACAAAAAGTGGAAACACTAGGTTAGCTAAGGTGTACAGACGCCTGACTAGACACAGTACTAACACCAAGTACAGAATGAGCCTCTGTCCGCTCCTCCGGAGGGACAGTAGGACAAACGGACCGACACAAGGGATATTGTTTAGTGTGTTTATTGAAAGAACCCTTGGGGTCGGAGAAACCCCCGCTAAGGGATTTCCCCTCTCCAGTCATTGATGGTGTCTCTTCCCATCAATGGGAGCCAGGGGTTCTGGCGGACGTTGTTGACCACTAGTAGAGGGCTTTGGCTCCGGTGCAGTCTCTGCGGCGGGTTCCGCTGATTGACTCTAAGTAGGCATCTTCCTCTCCCTCCTTCTCTGGGACAAACCGGGACGGCGACGGCTGGGCTGCGCTCTCTGGGCCGAAGTCTTAGCTTTGGAGGACGTCAGGGGAGGTGAAGAATAGTGCCGCCGTAACGGGAAAGATTTCTTCAACGCCTTCCTGTCTTCCTCCTCCCTAGCTACATGTGCTGTGGTCTATGCCGTGGACTTCCCAAACAGCACATCGGGTACTAGGGGGGCGTTGAGACAGCTTCTGACTGTCTGACGGTGCCATGCTAGACAGCAAAATGTGCCTCTCAGCAGCACTCAGAAAACCCATGCCCCTCCCAGAGCAAATAGCCACCGCTTCAGCCATCTTAAAGATGGCACACACGGCTTTGCCCATCTCCTCAATCTCCTGCGTGGTCAAAGAATCTCTTCCCAGCGTCAAAGAGAAGATCACAGAGCAGAGAAGCGCCGTGTTGGACGCCGCACCCACCGACTGGGCGAAGAGAATGTAGCCCTTGTCCAGCAGAAAAGATGAGGCCCTGTCCTTAGCCTTTCTGTGAAGTTGCCTCTTGTCTGCCTGACACGTAGGCGATCCCTTGGCAAGATGGGCATCAAGGGCGGGGTCGAGCCGAGGCAAACTCTTCGTCACCGCCTCAGTGCTCCCTGCTACGGCCATGAAAGGGAGGACGCCTCTGACCAGCACTGCTGCCTGCATTAGCTCTAGCCTCAATGGGAGGGAATCCTCCCTCTCTCCCAGAAGCTCTCCCTCATCCTCTGAGACTGGAGCCATCACCACCTCCTCCACAACCGTGTGAAAGAAGGCCTCCCGACTCTACCTCAGTTTTACAGACATCGCCTGGCAGACAGCACACGAAACGGTGGGCCACAAGGCTGCCTTCACGTGCTCCACGCCCAGGCAGAAGACACATAGCTCATGTCTCCCCATCCTGTGCCAGCCGGTAATAATGGCAGGCCAGAGGTTGAGGCTCAACTGGAAACAGCATTTTGATAGATGAAAAAGCAACAACGTGAGGACTAAACAAATCATGACTGAAAATCATCGATTTAAACGGTGCAGCTAAGTAGAGTCGGCTGAAGACTAAAGGGCGCTGAGTGCCGGGCACGGCACCCTTATATGGAGGTGGCACGGTCACGCCATTGGCTGGTGCGGTGGTGTGTATACAAAATGTATAAGGTGCTCGCAAGTGCGCGGGAAGGGTAAACAACTATAGCTCCCATATGGGGCGGAGCGCCACGAAATATAATTGTACTTGTGGAGAAACCTTGTGGAGAAACCTTGTGGAGAAACCTTGTGGAGAAACCTTGTGGAGAAACCTTGTGGAGAAACCTTGTGTCGCGCGGGCATCCACTGTATTGCACATGCACAGGAAGAGTGTTGTGTGGTAATTGCAATTAAGCCGTTGCATGTATAACTTTGAGAAAGCCAAAAAAAAAATTGCAAGCAGTAAATAATTTGAAAGGATACATTTTTCACAGTAAAAAAATTCATCAAAAGCAAGATTGTACATTTCTGTGATCTCACAAAAAGACCATTGCCCACACGTGAAAGTATAACTCTCATGCAAGTTTAAATCCCACTCGTAACATCAGCTTCGCTCTCTCAGAATTTGATATATTTTTGAAACACACCAAAGCTGACTTTGCGAGAATTCATAGCGTGCCGGTGATGACGCAATTGTATTCAAAGAAAATAGCAGGTGTTAATAATGTGGTGGCCGAGGAAATCACATATAAATGTGTTTTTCTTTGATTTATTATTTTTTTATTTTAATGCTTAAACTGTGTGAAAACAAAACAGGGTTAAAACTTGTCAACCCATTGGATCCTCTCGCTTTGCCTCTTCCTGGAGCTGTATTCTGCTAGCAACACTAACGATGATGTCATAAATTTGGTATAATGATAAAACCTTCAAAATAAAAGCACGAATGTCGACGCATATCAAAGTGTATAATTCCTTCAGTAACATATATAAAATAAACTGAGATTCTGGCTCCACAGTTACTTGACATTTAACAAATGTCATGTAGGATGGCAGCTCTCATCTTGCACTGTTTGCTATGCAGTAATTGGGAACACCTGGTGGCTCAATTAGTTATCCAATGACGGTTACATTCGGATCCTCCGAAGACCATGTAGGCTGCATTCTTCGAAAATCCCAAAAAAGAGGTACACAGTCTTGTACCTTTTGATTTTTTCAATTTTCTGTTTGTTTTTCGCTCAAAATGATATGTTGTATGCTTATGAGTCACGTCGTAGCTTGTAAGCCTCAGGCATGGTCTAAAACTCTATACAGATTTTTCCAGACGTCTATGGGAGAAATGAATGGGAAATTAACTTACGGAACCGGAGGAAGGGGCGGGACTGTTGAGGTCTATATGGGGAGGCTGCAGACTTCACTGGAAAATGGGAAATAAACTAAAGTATGTACACGAACTTATTTGTTCAAACTCGCTGTGTTTATTATAAGGAATCAGTGCAAATGGATATGGACTAGTAATGACATTTTGAACATGTTTAGTGGCTCATAGCACACTTTTTAACTTGCCCCGTAAATGCGTAATGGTTGTCTATTGGCAGAAAAAGGTAAACACGGTTTTGGCAATACAGATTGTTTGAGTTATTAACGCTACGGACAGCACTTCTGATATGCAAACAACAGAGCTACTTTTTGAAATCGCCCGGAATTCTCCTTTAAGGTTAGGGTTACGCCCTGGTGTCTCTTTACGATTACTTCTTACATGTTGAGGGAGGCGCTGTTTCCCCAAAACAGTTCAGTGCCTGTAACGATGGACTAACGAGTGGTCTGAAACACTCGTTAATTTACCAGTGATGTTACATTAAACACTTAAATAACGATGCTTTCGGAAAATGCACGGATAAAAATAATGAGGCACTTACGTGCATCTTACAATCATTAAAGTGCTTTGGGAAACCGAGCCCAGGATCGATCTAGCTTCCAGTAGCTAATGCACAGAGGTGGACATTTACTTGAGTAAAAGTACTTTTCTGAGTAACTCTGTGTTCACAAGTTTTGGGAAGTCCCTATTTAAGACCAAATTGATCAGGTAAAGGGAGTTTGTATCTTAACAGTAACCTATGAAACAATTAGAAAGAGTAAAGGAAATATGAATCATGGTCACCGGTAAGATTTGAACACCTTTTACCTGATAAATTTGGTCTTAAGTAGTGAATTCCCTGAACTTGTGAACGCAGAGTTACTCAGAAAAGTACTTTTACTCAGTACTTTGTCCACCTCTGCTGGTGCAATGCTAACGGCTAGTTTAAACAATAAAGTAGCTAATTGCAGTTGTGCAGTGCTAATGGATAGTTTATACAGTAATTACATAGGCCCTTCAGGGGGTTGTGCTATATTGCCAATCTAGCACATTTACATTTTTCAGTCAGGCTCTACACAATATGTCTTGCCTTACAACAGCCCTTAAGCTGGATTCACAGGAGACACGGCAAAAAATCCCCGTACGGCATCGTAATGCAGCCACACTTGTACACTGCAATTAACATTGTAATCAATCTTCTGCATCTACGAGATGGTGGGCAACATTGCATACAACTGTCCATCTCCAGCAAGGCGACTGACAGGAGCTGTTTTCAGTTTAGTATTAATTGACAATACGAAGACTATCTACTGAGCTGTCAAAGCTTGTCTTGCAATCTTACACCCCCATAGATAAAAGCGACATATTAGCTCATTCTCTGAGGTAAATCAACTTCTGGTTCTGGCACCGTATGGCAAAGCACCGCAAAAGTTGGATTATTTCAACTCTTGCGACACACCCGCCGCACCGCATCCACATTTTGCCGGTTCCGGTAGATTTGCCGCAGCGGTGCGCATTGCTTCCTATTGAAATGAATAGACTTCCGCCGCAATGCAACCAGTTTGCCGGACCTGGTGTGAATCGAGCTTTAGCCTTGTATAACAGCCATACTGTATAAGACTACAAATCCCCTTTGTGCCTTATTGCTGACATATACTGTAATACAGTCCCATCTCATTGGCCCTATCTAATGAAACATACACTCACTGGCCACTTCATTAGGTACAGTACACCTTGCTAGTACCGTGTTAGAACACCTTTTGCCTTCAGAACTACCTTAATTCTTTATGGCATAGATTCAACAAGGTGCTGGAGACATTCCTCAGTGATTTTAGTAATAATTTTGACATTTTTGTATCTCGCAGTTGCTGCCAAATTTGTCAGCTGCACATCCATGATGCGAATCTCCCATTCCACCACATTCCAAACATGCTCGATTGGATTGAGATCTGGTGAATCTGGAGGGACAATACAGAACAATACAGTGAACTCATTGTCATGTTCAAGAACCAGTTTTAATATGATGTGAGCTTTGTAATGCAATGTGTTATCCTGCTGAATTTAGCCATTAGAAGATGGGTACACTGTGGAAAATAAAGAGATGGACATGATCAACAATAACACTCTGGTAGGCTATTACAAGAAAATATCCCCCACATCATTACACCATCACTACCAGCCTGAACCATTGATAAGGCAGGATGGATCCATGTTTTCATGTTTTTTACACCAAATTCTAACCTTTCCATCTGAATGTCATAACAGAAATTGAGACTTATCAGACCAGGCAATGATTTACCAATTTCCTATCCTGCTAATTTGATGGGCCGTGCAAATTGAAGCCTCAGTTTTCTGTTCTTAGCTGACAGGAGTGGCACCCGTTGTTGTCTCCTGCTGATGTAGCCCATCTGCTTCAAGGTTCAACGTGTTGTGCAATCAGAGATGCTCTTCTGCATATTGTGTATGTAACAACTGGTTATTTGAGTTAATGTTGCCTTTCTATCAGCTCGAACCAGTGTGCCCATTCTCCTCTGATCTCTAACATCTACAAGCCATTTGTGCCGAGAGAACTGCCACTCACTAGATATTTTCTATTTTTCTGACTATTCTCTGTAAAATCTAAAGGTAGTTGTGCGGGAAAATTCCAGTAGACCAGCACTGAAATACTCAAACCAGCCTGTCTGGCACCAAAAACCATGCCACATTCAAAGTCACTTAAATCACCTTTCTTCCCCATTCTGATGCTTGGTTTGAACTTCAGCAGATCATCTTGACCATGGCTGCGTCACTATATGCATACTACATACTAAAAGTATGTACTGCGCAGGTGGTGGTAAAGTATGTACTACTAAGTATATAGTAGGTGAGTATGCTAGCATTGGGACATACTAACACGTCATAACCTTGCATCTAAAATCAGACCACTTCCACCAGTGATGAAGCCTGCGAAGTTTGAACATTAAACATTTGTCACAACCTGTTCGTATTTAATTTAAACTTTAATAATATTGGTACAATAACAAAAAAAACGAATGTAATGACCCATTTATTATCACCTAACTTTTGGATACTTACATTTAAACACTGCCAAAGGACAGGCTTCAGGAATTCCATCCTAATTTCTGTGTCGCAAAGGATTGTGGGCTATATCAGCCCAAAAAGCATGCATACTTCAAAAATCCCCCGGACGTAGTAGACCATCCGGGGATTTCTGACATACTATATTTGCGTACTATGGTTTGGGACATACTAATCGTAGTCTGGCATACTATATAGTATGCATACTATGCATATTGAGACGCAACCCATGTCTACATGCCTAAATGCATTGACTTGCTTCGATGTTATCGGCTGATTAGATATTTGCTTTAACGAGCAGTTGAACAGGTAAACCTAATGAAGTGGCTGTTGAGTGTATAATTATTGATATAGCCCCCCAAAGAATCAAACAACAAAATTAATTATGACATAGCTATTTTTTTCATAACTGTCTCTCAATCCACTGGACAAATATCCAGGTCATGAGGCTTACAGTGTTATTATACACTTCAACAAGCAATATAATCATTACTGCTGATGTAGAGCTTGAATGGAATGTGAGCAAGAAAAGTATTTGAGTTCTAAAAACATCAGGAGGTATGAATGGAGCAGCAATGTATGCAGCTAAATGTCTTGCCTGAGTGACACATAATGTTATTTGCTTTTCTATGTAATTTAAAGTTAATAACATACTGGAGAAGCCTTGGAATATTCAAATGGATGTTCATGAATTTGCATGAAAAATAAGTTCTGTCATTATTTAAATACAGTAATGCAGCACAGTTCAATCATTGCGGCATTAATTTGTATAGAACTTTAATAAATTATTGTAATGTATTTTGTAAGATGTATTTTTTAAGTTTATGATAATTTTACTGATTAAATCATTTGAAAAATATGAACCAACATTATTCATATACATCAGTAATAGTAATACTAGTAATAGTATGTAGTCAAACATTTTGTATTGCAACATAACACATTTTGTTAATCAATCATTTCTTAAGTATTATAAATGTTGTAATAATTATGTAGCCTTTTCTTTATCTAGAAATATATTTTTTATGAGGTAATTAGATTTAAAGTAGACAATCTTAAGAAGTAGTTCTGGAACATTCGAATAAAATCTAATGTATGGCAACATATTTTTTCACTCCTTCTAAGACTGTTTCTGCTCGCTAACGGTAGTTCAGCCTCACACTGCATTGTAGGGACAAAGGATTTGGGGGTGAGTTTGCTGGCCATTTACTTTCAATTACTTGCTATGTGAATTAACCACCATATAACAAAGCAATAGCATTTATAAATTTATGATGAATAGTCTTTGCATTATTGTCAGATATCTATGTAAAATTGCACTTTTGTTTGAATAGCTAGCTCGTTAGCCAGCTAGCTAACAGATTCACATATTGTAGGCAAGGTGATGTGACCGTTGTGACAGCTCTAACTTAGCTAGCCTATTGTAGAGCATCGGAAGAGGAGTGTCTTTAGCTAGCATGGTGCTACTACAATCGATATATACTCGGATCAGGTTGTCTTGGGCAAAATCCGTATTCAAAACGATTGTTCCCCTCTTTCTCCGATATAGCTAATACTTGTCAATCTGCTGTGTTTTCGGCTCAAATCAAAGGTTCCAGTGAGCTAACGTTAGCTTGCTGTGCAGTAATACCTATGCTAGGTAGCGGACACAATCGCATGTGAAGGTACCACAGTGTATCAGACATAATAAACTGCACCCTATCTTAACCTGCACATCGCTTGCCTTCTCTCCATGTTACCAAACTAACTTGTTGTTTTAAGTTTTGTAGCGTCTTGTTCAATATAATTATTGATCAGATGGTCCAAGCTTGACAGCTAGCTTTTTTTTAGCGAACTAGCTAGTTCTGTAAAGCTAGCTAGTTCACGGTCCTCGCTAGCATTTCTGGGTAAATTAGCTTCAGATACGGAAGATGACAGGGTTTATTTTTTACAAAGACATTTCCTCATATTTGTTTTTACTATATGCAGTTATAAACAAATGCCATTCCAACGCGTGTAATCAATGTGTTTGGACGCCAACAGCTTGCTAGCTTCGTGACATCAAACTCCTGTCATGATCATGCCTGTCTGTCCACACTGTTGTTGTGATGTTGCACATACGTCGCCTGCCTGACAGCTCATTTTGGCACAAACATCTCTTTTGTCCTCAGAATGAATGAGCAAGCTGAGGTTTTCATTCATATTCGATTGTAATTAATACTGTAATCACTAATTCATTTAATGAAACACCTAAATGCTTTTCCCTATTATAATGTGTTTATTACAGACCCAATGACTGGAATAAACTGATAGAATTCTTCCCTCTGCCAAGATGTCAAGTAAGAAATTGTTTGCAATTGTACAAGCTCATCAGAAATTGAAAACAGTAGCTAGTACTTGTTTTTGCTCTGGCAAAATGCTGGACAACTATGGATACATTTTTTTAAATATGATAATTTATTTTGTTGTGCCAAAAACAGTTTGAGCATTACATTTTGCCTCCTGGTAAACTGTATGATTTCCTTCATAATTAGCTGTAATTCATTTGCCATAATAGAAAATGTAAAAATATAACAACACCCAATTAACTTATACCTTGATTGGAATGATTTTATCAACCATAAGAGATGTAAAAGTTGGCTTTTTGCCTTGATTTTAACATCTCACCTTTCTTTCATAACAGAAAGAGAAAGAGAAAGGCCCTATGCCCCTCCCCCTCCCCCAGCCCCTACAACAGTAAGTATTTCTGATGGCACATCATGGGAAGCCATTTAGAAAGGGATGTCCCATAAAAATGATGTTTGCCATTCTCTTTCAATGTTAACTTGCTACTGTATTTTGAGCAGCACTAATTCTGGAAGACAAACTTGGTCTTAAACGTGGAATCCATTTGGCGAAGCAATAACTTACTTTAGGTCCTGTTATACCGGAATTGGTCAGGAAATAGGCTAGATGGTGTCAGATAATAAGCTGTATTTCCTACATATTACTGTACATTTACGTCATTTAGCAGACGCTCTTATCGAGAGCAACTTACAGAAGAAGCGTCTGCAATCATTACTCCTCTGTGAGTTATCCATGTATCACATACAATACTGTAAACTATACATTTACAAACAACACCAATGTATAGACAACATGCCCAACTGTCTAGGATAACCTACCTTTTGCTTTAGCATGAGTGCAAGTCTATTTTGGTTGCTTTATCAGCTTTTTTGACGTCCATGTTTTCACAAGTTTTTCATTGATTTTGTCTTGCTTTACACCATTCTTTTATGTTATTTCTCATTCGTGTTTCTGTCTCATTTGTTTCCATCAGCAATTGCCCAACACCCCCGGGTTTGTGGGGTACAACCCATACAGCCATCTGGCCTACAACAACTACAGGCTGGGAGGGACAACAAGCAGCAACAGTCGGGTAACGGTAGGAATAATGACCTAGAAAAACCACAGGGACAAAACGACACAAATAACAGATAATTTAAGGAAACTAAAGTCAGTGTGTTAAAAATGTTTCACAGAAACAGCCTGATCTAGTATGCACAGTATATCTAGCATAAAATGCAAAGGTATAAGCTATAGCAGCTCAAGATACTTTGCTTCATTAGAACTAATTCTTTCTGTAACCCCATTCCATTACCAAGACTTTCTGAGCTGTATGCCATCCCAATGTTATTGCCTTCATCATAGAAGTGCAGACTGGCCAAATGTCCATCTGTGTGTGCTGTCTATTCAAAATCGCTCAATTCTGCCATTCAAATCTGCATTGCTGACAGTTACGCTAAGTAACCCATGCCATCAGCGTTGCCATGGTATCACAGACCCACTGCTTGGCATTGGCTTCCGCTGCTACGGGAATATTTCAGTCGCTGCATGCAAGCTGTGGTTGGCACTCAGGTTTTTGATAATGGCATTATGTCACGCAGTGTCCAAATCTCAGTTTAAGGCAGATTTCGTATTATTTCTTCAGTCAGCATAAGTCCTTTGTAGTTTGTATGTGACTTCTGTATGCTGGTTTAGCTCAAACAGGATTCGATTCAGTAAAAGTGATTGAACTGACAGTTTAAGAGATGTAGTTTGTATGTGACTTCTGTATGCTGGTTTAGCTCAAACAGGATTCGATTCAGTAAAAGTGATTCAACTGTCAGTTTAAGAGATGTAGTTTGACGCATCTGTTTTTTGTGTTTTCAACATGTGCTCTGAAGATTGGATGGGGCTGACGTAAAGACAATTTGGATATCTGGCTTTTTTTTCCCTCAGTTGTAGTGCAACCTTTGATTGCTCTAATAAGGGCCTTTTTTCTTTCTTCAGAATTCTTCTGGAATAAATATTCCAAAGCCCCCCAAGCCTCCAGACAAGCCGTTGATGCCATACATGCGATATAGTCGCAAGGTAAGTTGTCCACATAACATTACTAAAACAACCAACCCTGCCATCGTGCATAGCTTTGCAAGACACATTGCAAGATTGTAGCCATGAAATATATATTCCAATGCTGCACCATACCCTGACAATACATATTCCAATACTGTACCATACCTTTAAAATATGTAGCTCGATAGCCATGGTTAGGGATGCGCACTCCTAAGTCACACTGCACATCGTCTGCCTTGATATGACCACGGAGGTAGAAATAAAGCAGTCTGGTAGTCATAGAGACTGGGACATCTCCCTGGAGTTGATGCCAAAATATGGCCTCCATTGGGTTGGGACCTCTCTACTAAGAAGAGATAATAAGCCCCTGTCTGGTTCTCATCACCAGGTTTGGGATCAAGTAAAAGCCTCGAATCCCGATCTGAAGCTATGGGAAATTGGGAAGATAATCGGTGGCATGTGGAGGGACCTCACTGATGAGGAGAAACAGGATTACTTGAATGATTACGAAGCAGAGAAGGTTTGTTTGTTTTACCGGGGGTGTTTATGTACAAGGGTTGTTACGGGTGACCAGTAACACGTGTCTCCGACAGTTGTCAGAAGGGTCCCTCCAGTCATCATTCCTTCCTTTGTTCAAAAAAAAGAAAATGAAAAAGGTTTTCTTTAACGTTGAATAGTTTAAATGTGTGTAATCCATTTGAACTGTCTGTCTTTCCTCTGCAGATTGAGTACAATGAGAGCATGAAGGCCTATCACAACTCCCCAGCGTACTTAGCCTATGTCAACGCGAAGAGCCGCGCTGAGGCGGCTCTGGAGGAGGAAAGCCGCCAGCGCCAGTCGCGCCTTGATAAGGGGGAGCCATACATGAGCATCCAGCCAGCCGATGACCCAGACGGTAAGAGCCTCTCAGTGCTACTGGGGATACCTAGTCACACACCGGTTCCCACGCCATGTTTCAGAAACAGAGTCATGGTGTGATGGTGTCCTTCCCTATATCACCTCGGAATGTTATGTCCACATAATTTCCGCTCTGTGGTAGCAGTCTGGGGCCTGAGTCTGGGGCCTGTGTAGGAAATAAGACACGACTATGGGTTCCATTTACAAAGAAGGCAATATACATGTCATCAGTTGACTGAGAAATTATCTGTTTCCTATAGTGCCTGTTTACAATAGATAGTAAATTATAGTATGTGAGAAATGCATAGATAAAACTTCTATTCATTTCCATATGGGTACATTCTCAGAAAGCTGTATGTGCCTTGATGAATTAAAAACAGGTTTGCTACTTGAGGTGAATCATAGAGACAGAGAACATTGAGAGGTTAAACAAGTTGTATGATTTGTTTGGGAGATATAAAAAAGGTGTCTCCAAAATAATTGAAGACACCTTTTTTATGTCTTTCTTCACCATAAAGTCTGTAATCATTTTATTTTTTACATTTATTTTTATTTAACCAGTTGGGAACAGTGCAAACAATTTTTTATTTAAATGTCGACCTGGCTTGGATAAAGCAGAATGGTGCAAGTTGAGAGAGTTACACACAAGAATTAGATAAAAAACAAAACAAAACAAAATTTCACGAGAAACGGTGTAAGTATATGTACAATTAGTGCGACAAAGATTTGAGTTTGAGCAGTCAATCGGTTGGTATAAAGTGGCAGGCAAATACAATGTAATAAATTAACACTTGAGCATGACTGCAAATAAATATTGTACAAATAACAGATGATAAGGTACTGTAAATAAAAGTCAGTGCGTACAAAGGCACCATGGGGCAAAAAAGCTAAGGAACTAGATCAGATGGGGAGAGGTAGTATACATGTGAGAGGGTCAGCATGTGCAATGATCCGACAAGCTCTGATAAACGCAATTTAAAGGATGTGAGGGGGGCGGTGGTCACAGGTTTCAGTCTCTTCTGTAGCTCGTTCCAATCATTAGCTGCAGCGAACTGGAAGGAATTTCGGCCAAAGAAGGTGTGGTCTTTTGAAGTGACCAGGAAGATGTACCTGCTTGAGCGCAGGTTACGGGTGAGTAAGGCAATGGTAAGAAGAGAGTTTAGTTCCAGAGGGGTATTTCCTAGAATTTACTGATTTAACTCTATATGGACACCAGAAAAATCCCAACTCGCTTTAACAACCATGGAAGACAATGTTATTTGTTTAAGTACATTTTAAATTAAAGTGCACAGCTTTGAAACTCATTAAAGACAAGCGGACTCTTAAGAAATATTGTCTCAAGCGAAGTACAGAACACACCCCAAGAATCAAATTAGCAAAAGTGAGTAGGCTACTGTAGGCCTAATTCTGTTAGGTTTATAAAGTGGTTGCTGTTAATTTTACAGAGCATAAAATGTTCATGTTATCCAGAGTGCACATGCTCTTGTTGTTTTAATCAAACTCATTGTCACATAACATTATAAATATTTTATGACTTATAGCTTTTACAATTGAAACTGTTAATCTTTGCTTATTTCAGAGACTGATAAGTTGTTGTTCTGAGTGAAATGCTCTTGTTTCAATTAAATTCCTTCTGTGCAAACGCAAACATTTGAATGTAGCTTTTACAATTGAAACTGTTAATCTTTGCTTATTTCAGAGACCGATAAGTTGTTGTTCTGAGTGAAATGCTCTTGTTTCAATTAAATTCCTTCTGTGCAAATGCAAACATTTGAATGTAGTATACTGCACAAATGATGTGGCCTACAGCACATGTTACAAAACATTCCCGCTTAACAGTCAGTGATGGAACGTCATATATCCACTGAAACGTTCAATAACGCCCAGAATACGTACTCTAGAGGCTTTACCCACATCCAGAAACAAGTTTTCCAATCCCCATTTCAATTATGATAAACCGTTATATTATGAATACAAGTATGACAACATTGGAACAAAATTCTTCCTAATTACTCAATGAATAGATGACAGATGTGTTCAGCGCATTTGTTTTTTCTAACGCTACTTTTTCATCTACAAAAGTCGATCGAGAACAATCATTACAATGTCCTTCAGATTTGATTACTGGTACTTGTTATTCACAAATATGCATTTTTATAATCATATTTTTTGCATTGTAGAGCACTGAGTACACACACATTCATTCATTAAATTAGAACGCAGGTAAAATCTTTAAAACACAGACTTCTAAAAGCTAACGCGACATCTAGGCTGGGCATTAGGGCAATTACATCGACTCTCGAGGATGCAGGTCAGCCATCGTTGATGGCAACCATGTGATGATGTCAAAAACAATGTTTTGTTAAAATTGAATTTGACTCACTCTGCCTTATCTGGCGGTGCACAAACGTGCAGCATAGTGAGCTGGATAAATGATGGTCTAATCTATTTTTCCCTTGCTATAGGCCAAAGCATTCATTTTCAAGTGAAATAATGCAAAAGAACAGTGAAAATATATTGTAGAATAAGCCAAGTGCACCCCGAAATCTGTCATATCTTATTTAACATTTTATACGTCTTTTAATGATTAAGAATGTATTTCTGTGCAATAGGGTTCCATTTCAGAAAGTATTTTGCAAATAGGCTATAGCATAATAATGGGAAAGGGATAGAGAACATCGCAAAATAAGATTGCAAGATAGACGAATAGGAGTCATGTTGGGTTTTGTCACAGACAGGACGTGTCTGTTATTTTTGTCACAAATAACTTTAATGACAAGCAACATTTATAGTACAGCATACTACATTTGTATTAAGTCTTTGCATATCGAAGTAACACACGTCAAACTGATTAGGTTATTATTAATTTTTTTACGTTTGAAAACATAGAGCCTTTTTATCATTTTCTACTATTGACTATGTTTAGATGTAGCCTACTGCATCACAGTTATTCTTTGAATTGAGAATGAAGAACTGCACACTATCATTTAAAATGTTTTTCTCATTCATCACAACGCAGTTCAAGACTGACCGTAACAGTCGTAAAGTAGGCTACATTAAGGCAGAAAAGAGCCCAGAATAATATGTAGATTTACTAAATAATTTTGAAGGCTACTACAGTATTATATGGCCCTATTAGTTTTTATAAGGTAAGGGTAATAATTATTTTATACACAAGCATGTCTCCTGTTTAATGATAGTTTAATGACAACATCATGGGGCCCTATCTTACACCCAGCGCAATTGACTTTTTACACAAACGCATGTATCATTCCTATCTTACACCCGACGCATATGGGACTTTTCCCTTCACAGACGCCCGTCAGTAAATTAGGGAATGAACTTGCGTTCGTTGGGCGGTTCAGCGAAAAGAAGAGGCGTGTTCCGGCGCAAACGTTCCCTGGTGCTATCTTGCAGTCCCCAAAAACAATTCCGCCACTGACCAGGAAAAACCTAGTTTCACCCTGAAACGACACAACTGGTTCAGTTAGTGAACTACACATTACAGCTTTGACTAATTGAATCAGGTGTGCCATTTCAGGGTTAAAACAAAAGCATGGCCTGGCTGGGGGTCCCCGAGGAGAGGTTTGGGAACCACTGGCCTAAGCTGCGACAGACTCAGTCGTTCACAAGTCTTTTTAACTTAAGCAGAGGCTGGGTTTATAATGCGGTTTCCATCATATTATTCAATGATCAATATATTAACTAGGGATTGAGTAGGGTGTCATGTATGGGCAATTATCATACAGTGAATAATGATCGTATTGCATTAATTATAGCAAACTGTATCCAATATTAGTTAAAACCTGTCTCAATGCTAATGCAGCTTTATCTATTTAATCTCCAATATGCATACAAATCAAACAACCATTGGAGTCATAGCACTGTGTGGTCATGTTGGAGACAGCTGTTTATAACCGTTCAATTGAACGATTCAATAACTGCACATCACCAATATCCAGGGACACCACTAAGGTGGGTCACTATGTAGAAAATGAGAAATGTACCAGTATATGTTCACCTTTCTAGCCACAAATCAATGGTAAAACACCTTTTACCAATGTGTACAATTACACTCATTTGCAACAAAATGTAAACATTGTACCTTACAGACATGTCCTAGTGAATTTGATAAAATATGCATTTTGAGCTAGGCCATGTCAGTTTATGTTTTAATGTGATTTTTTTTCCCGAGGACTACCACATCTTCTACTTCCTTCTTGGGTGTTGACAGTTGTTTTCATGTGTGCTCTGACCTATTCACCGTCCTTCAATAAAATGGTTGCCCGCCGATGAAGAAAATGGAACAGTCTGTCTGGTTTGTTTGTTCGTTTGTGTGTTCATTGATGTGTCACATATGATATCTCAGGCCCTACTTGTATTTTCATAATTACTTTGATTAGCACATACAGAGACATAAAAAATACATACAAAAGTCAATTAATATGTGCACTTGCATAGTTTTATTCTTATAATTTACTCAGTATGCATCGTCTCGATGTGTACTGAATAATGTCCACAACGCTAGGTAGAGCACATCATGACGCAGCTATCGCAATGCAGCTAGCTAGCAGGCTAGTAGTTGTTGCTTTTCGTAGCTGACATTTTTTCCTCCCACTGATTTCCCAGATTGTTATACCACCTTTTTTTTTGTGGCTATAACATAACAATCAAATTGTAAAGCCACTGGTTGTACGTTGAGAGGTCAGCGACGGCAGGGGTTAAAGTTGAAAATATTTGAACTTGCAAAGAAAAGCAGCTCCTAGATTTCCCTATGCTGTCTTTTTTATCTAAAAGTACCATGTCATTCAAAACAACAGTAATTTACTTCCAAACAACTCTGTATAACTCAAAAAAATCTGAATGCCTGATTAAAAGCAAAAGTGGGAGACAACATTTTTACTGGTGTCTTATGTTTAGATTACGATGACGGATTCTCCATAAAGCACTCGGCTGCTGCCCGATTCCAGCGGAACCATCGTCTGATCAGTGAGATCTTGAGTGAGAGTGTGGTCCCCGACGTGCGCTCTGTGGTCACTACCGCCCGTATGCAGGTCCTCAAGCGCCAGGTCCAGTCTCTTATGGTGCATCAGGTACACTGTCTTCGTTCAGTCTTTCAGGCGTTGCATACTGGTTTTACCCCATCAAAGTGAATGGTCACAGTCATAGACAATCATATGTACTCTGGATATCACATCCTTTCCCATTCATTGAGGGTTCGGTAAGTATTAACAAATAGTGATCATTTAGGTAAATTCCCATTGACCAATGGAAATTCCTGATTGAAAATACATACATTTTCAGGGATTTTAACTACCATGGGTGCCAGATCTTTAAGTTATGCTGCCCCCCGCCTATAGAACTCCCTTCCCCTTGATGTTTGCAATAGCGATTGCTCGTTTGACTTTTAAAATGCGTCTTAAGACACATGTTTTCATACAGGCTTTTTAGAACATGTTTTATTGAGTTTTTACTTCACTGCGTCTGAATATGCGGCTTGTTTGTTGTGATCTGTCTTATGTATATTGCTTGTGAGCTGACCTTGGGTGTTATGAAAGGTGCCATGAAATAAAATGCATTATTATTATTATTATTTTGTTTAGTGGGTTGACTGGTTTCTCTCTGCCTGGTTCACAGAGAAAGCTGGAGGCAGAGCTACTTCAAATAGAAGACCGCCACCAGGACAAGAAAAGGAAATTTATTGAGGCTACAGAGTCTTTTACCAGCGAGCTAAAAAGGGTATGGCATCACCTGTATGTTAAAGGAACATTCCACAGTAAATTTTGAAACTCATATTTTGATTGGCCATATTGTAAGTCTGCCTACGCAATGCGGCAAAATTTCCATTACTTACGTTTTCCCACGTATTCCCATGAGAATGCGTTGGTAAATCAGTCAGTAAATCCTCCGAAGTCAATTGACAGCTAGATCACCTACCTAGCTCCATTTCATACAGACTTAGCAATACTCTGTTATTATTTTTCATTCTGTTCATCTTAACAAGTCGATCGACAGCTACAGTACTGTGGAAAAGTCTTAGGCACCTGTAGACAAAACTCTGTAAACAGAAGTTGCTTTCAGAAAAACTAAAATAACTATACAAAAATATCATGTCACACCCTCACCTTTTAGTTTGATTGTCCTCAACCCGGTTTCATTCCTTCTACACCCACTTCTGTTTCAGTTAATCAGGTTGGTTCTATCAGTCCATTATGTCATTGCTCATTAGTATACCTGTTTGTTGTCATTGTGTCACCATGCACTGGCTGATACACATACTAGCATTGGATTTTATGGCAAATGAAGGATTGGAAATACATACATTGCTCTTCTCTACTGACACACTAATGGAGAACATAAAAACTGAATTATTACAATTAGATTTGAGTCAAACAATATCTAGAATATCTATCTAGAATTTTGCACAGTACTATATATCACCTACCTAGCTCCAATTCATACAGACTGAGTAATATTCGGTCAATTATTACTTTATTACAACTCTTTAATAGATTAGGATATTGTATGCAATCCATTATGTGCACATAAATCATACTGTGTGGATCTCAGGCTTTGTGCAATGGGCCTGCTTTTCATTTTAGGGACCCACAGCTGCTGCCCCTTTATCCATGTTTCATGGCTAACATATGGGTTATCACTTAAAAACTTTCAGACTGACTCTTTGCAGTCTGTTTGAATCCAGTTATGGCACTAGTGTGTAGTATAGTAGTGTATACTGAATAGTGAATGCTCTTTGTAATGCACTAGTGTGTAGTATAGTAGTGTATACTGAATAGTGAATGCTCTTTGTAATGCACTAGTGTGTAGTATAGTAGTGTATACTGAATAGTGAATGCTCTTTGTAATGCACTAGTGTGTAGTATAGTAGTGTATACTGAATAGTGAATGCTCTTTGTAATGCATACCACAGATGGCGCCATTTACTTATGAGTCAAAATACTTCCCTTGCTTCACATTGCGAAATTCAATGTAGTGTTCTCATAAATGCCTAAATTAACTTAAAGCAAGTCTTTTTTGTTATATCTGACTATTCTTTTTTATTAAATATATTTTATATGATTCAAAACTAATAAAACTAATTCAAACCTATTAAATGGTGTAAAAATGTACTACCGCTTTAACATTTATTGATCTAGCCTCATGTAAAATAAAAATACATAGAAGTTTGACAGGCAGGAAGCATAAAAAATAACATAATGGATAGGTGGACTATTCCTTGTGGATGGTTAATTTAACCTATTTTAATGGGACCCTCTGGACATTTTTGAAGAGCAATGTGGTTCTCAGGGACAAAAGTCTATCAAGGAGTCACTGGAGAACAATGTAGCAAAGTAGGGCTGCACAATTAATCAAATTTTAATCACAATCATGATTTTGGCTTCCCACGATCAAATTTGCGTGATCGAGCGATAGAGGCTCCAAAGACCCCCGACGCTCTAGAGCATCAAGCGCAATTATCAAAAGCGCAGCATTTTGATGTGGACTTGTTCGTATGGTCCCAAAACATTGCACACTGGTCCAGGAGCCCTGGGGCCTTGACAATATGCATTGAAAAGCCTTTCTCATCATGGTTTAGATGCTTTTACCGATATGAAACAACAAAACATACTTGTTTTTCCATTTTTATTTTTTTATTCTTTAAGGAGATGCACTGAATTTAGTTGAATAAGAGCAACCATTTTATTTTGATGCACAATATGAGTATATTGTATAGCACAATATGGATGTGAAATGACATTTGTTTTGGTTAAAATCAACAAATAATCATGATAATTAATCGTGATCTCAATATTGATCAAAATAATCGTGATTATCATTTTGGCCATAATCGTGCAGACCTATAGCAAAGTATGTTAGTCCGACTTATCGACTACCTTATCCCGGGCAGTGCTGTGCCAGTTTGCACTGCCCTGTGCTGGAGCTCGGGGCAAAGTCATAGAAGATCTGATCTGGATTGAAACCGAGGCCAACGTAAATTAGTTTGTCCTACGAAGCAACCACTTATCCCACTACGCCACACGGAGCTGCAAGGAAAATATTCAAAAGAATTACCTGTTGGGGTAACAGGAACTGTGTAAAATCTTATTTGTATTATTATTGTAAACACCTTATCTACTCACTAGTCACAGTAAAATGGTTTTAGGTATCCCCTATGGATTAGAGGATGATTGTGAGATAACGAGACATAGCCAATTCCCCATGTCTCTGTGCGCAGCTGTGTTGTATGAAGGTGGAGGTAGACATGGAGAAAATATCTGCAGAGGTGGCTGCGGCAGAGGAGGCATCTCGCAAGCGTATGTTGGAGCGTGAGAAGGAGACCATGGAGCAGGTGGAAAAGGAAGTGTCTATGTCCTCTAGCCTGGAGGAGGAGAAACAAGCTGGTTCGTCATCCGGCAGCAAGAGCCAGCAGAACTCAGTTAAAGAAAGCATCAGCAAGGAGGGAGAGGAGACCGATGCCAGCCACCTGGCTACTGGGGGTGAGGCCCAACAGTTTTAAATTCGCTATACTCTGGTCTCGAATAGACACTTCTCTTGGTGGATTGACAGCATGAGCACAGTTGTCAATGTTATTTTGACATGGTCCAAACAAATGTCCCAGTTGTCAAAATGGATGATTAATGTCTGCTAGTATTTTATCATGCATTGGTCACAGGGAAGTCCAAGTCCTCAGACGAGCTGGAGGCTCGACCAGTCAGGGAGGTGGAAAGGCCGCCGTCGGAGGACAAGGAGAGTGTTCCGGAAGGAGTGATGGAGGAGGGCACCAGTGACAGTAATACGGGGTCGGAGACCACCTCTGCCATGACGGAGGACGCCCCACCCAGCGAGCCATCAGCTGCAGAGGGGCACAGCAGGGCGCGCTCTGCCGCCCACTGAGTGGTCAACCTCTGATCTTTCGGGTGAGAATTATCCATGATTCATCCCTTCATCTCTACAATCAACTCTGTCAAAGACACATTGTACAATAGCATCTCTGTGGAAAAAAAGATGTGCTTCTTTCAGGTTTTCTGTGTTTTGGCTTAAATCTTTTGAGCAGTGTTGGCAGAGTCAAAGTGGAAATGCTGTCTGTATTCAAAGTGCGTCAATATTGCAAAACATAGCAATTATCCCATTGAAAGTGTATAACATATAGCAAGTCATAATATGCCCACATGAAGGCACTGTATTTCTATCAGAGACTGCAGTACCAGTCAAAACCAACCATTCATCACCTAATAATATATCAAAACATATCTCTCATTATTCTCTGGTACTGTATCTGGCAGACACCAGATCTTACCAATTGTCGCTGGTTGAAAAAACGTGTAAAAAATACTTTGTTCAATGTTGATTACTTGTTCTTTGTAGTGTAATGTTATTGATGCTTTCAATGTAATTTTGCATGGTGTCGTTGCAACACTTTAAATGAAAGCGTTTGCTTTTCAGTGGGCGGGGTGGGTTGGGGAGAAGCTTCTGACGGATATTTCTTTTGTGTTAACTCTTAAGTATCTGTATTACGTGACAGTATTGTCTCAGGAGTTAGTAGATATAAGTAGTTTTTGTTATTTATTATGATTACTGTGTATTGCCCTTGGCCAAGTCCTTCCGTCCACCAATGTGTTGTATGCTAGGAGACCATCCATGCTGTACAATGCTCTTGTGTTCTAAAGTCTGCTAGCTCTCAATCAAATCAAAAGCTGTATGCTTAGAACAACATCTGTGAGATGATGATCAGTATTACGTTGCTCAGTTCAGAACAAATTCTTAAATGTTTAAATATGCAGTATTGAAATGTTTGCTTAAACCCGAGTGGTTTGTCATTTCATCCTGAAGCAACTTCAGTAAGTCATGGACATGCTGTCTTAAAACCAGTTGTTTTAGATATTTATACCAATAAACTTTTCTACCTTGACATGAAGTTGTTGACGTTGGTGTTCTGTTTCATTTCTCACAAATTGGAACTGTAGTACTTTTGTAAATATATATATCACCCTGAGGAAGGCGCAAGCCGAAACGCGTCGGAATAATTTTTTTTTTACATTTACTAAATCAAACTTGTTTTAAATCTTTGTGCCTAGCCGGCATAATTTTCCTTTATTTATCCAGTCTATTTCCCTTTCAAGAGCACATTTGGAATTTTATATTGTGGAACACCCTGAAGCGCTCCTGCTACCCTTTCTTCAGTATATATATACACAGTGCTCAAAAAATTAAGGTAACATCCAAACATCACAGTATAACACCAAGTCAATTAATCTTCAGGTATATCACTCTATTCAGTTAGGAAGCATAAGAATTTGTGAATCAATGTCACCTGTTTTGGTGCAAATTAAAGTGACAACAGAGGCACTGGAGAAGCAAAAGGAAGACAACCCTCAAAAGGAAATGTTTTGCATCTGACCTTTTGCTCTCCATTTCCTTCCTGTCTGATTCTTCTTCTGTTTTGCATTTTGCTAGTGTCCTGATCACTACTGGTAACATGACATGGTACCTGCAGCCCATTCAGGTTGCACATGTAGTCCAGCTCCTCCAGGATGGCACATGCATACATGCTGTTGCAAGGTTTGCTGTGTCTCCCAGTACAGTCTTAAGAGCATGGAGATACCAGTAGATGGGTGGTTACATGAGGAGACCTGGACAGGGCCGTAGAAGAGCATCAAACCAGCAGCAGGATCGGTATCTGCTCGCTTGTCCAAGGAAGGCACAGAAGAAGCACTGCCAGAGCCCTACAAAATGACTTCCAGTGAGCTACTGGTGTACATTTTTCTGACCAAACTGTCAGAAACAGACTCCATGAGGGTGGTATGAGGGCCCAACATTCTCTAGTGGTAAGACAGACCTCCCTGTGCTAGCAAACATTACCCTGACTGCTCTTAGGTACTGGGATGAAATCCTCAGACACATCGCCAGACCTTATGCTGGTGCAGTGGTCTCTGGGTTCCTCCTGGTGCAGGACAATGCCTGGCCTCATGTGGCCAGAATGTGTAAATAGTTCTTGGATGACAAAGGGATCTGAAGGTATACAGGCCATTGTGTTACGGTCACTTAGTTTATTAGTGTTCAATTATTGTCCAACAATGAAGATAGGAGAGGGTGGGCTGTGACCATAGTCTTTGTGTAGCATCAACATAGTTTGGTGGTCTTGTGAAGGGAGAATGTAAAGCCCCCTGGAGATGTAAAGCTGGTGTTACCAGGTGAAAACGTGATCACCAACAGCAGTGACGTGGGCACCAACACAGCGGGTTTGGCATAGGACGGGGACAGGAAGGAGTCATCAGGCCACATGGTCCTGTTGCATGTTCCAAGGCTTTGGGTCCTCCTAGGATGAACATGACATCAGAAACATTAGAGTGGGCATACCTTGGGTCTAGTACCTTGGGTCTAGTACCTTGATACAGCTCTGACCCCAGATCACCCATGACCCCATCCGCCAACTCTTGCCCAGGCATTGTCGGAAGTTATTTTTACACTTGGGCTCTAATGGCAGGAGATAATTCCATGCTTGAAATGACCAAACATTTACAAGATAAAGTCTAGCCAGATTGTGGCACACTTTCAAAAGCTTATCAGTTAAAATGTAGGGCACTCCGATTTTACAGATGAAATGTTATTTATTTAAGAATGTGTTAACCAAGATGCCAGGAAGTGGAGATGATAAAAAAGGACTCTGTATTGGTTTCCTGTTTTCAGTAGAGCACCACTCCTTCATTGTGTGTGATGTAGAGTTGTTGTGTGGTTTACATGTTTAAATGTAAGGTATTTAAAATTGGGTGGATGGGAGCCAATAAGCTAAAAGATGTATACAGACAGTAAATAAATATTAAAGATATACACTCACATATACATAATATGTAATATCTACACTATAAGTAGAAACAATAGAACTAGTGTTCTTACAGCTTGCAGATGTTTTCTAATTACCTTTGCTTTTTTAGTTAAAATACCATGATTAAATCACCACACTACCAGTTCTATATAGAATTTAGAATTGACATTCTTTAAAAAGCACTATTGATTAGTGGCCTTGTTGAGTCAGGAAGCTTCAGTGAATTTGGGCTTAACCTGTTAAAAAGTGATGAGATTTGTCACTGGTTTAGTTAGGTGTAAGGTCGTGGTCCTGCTGTAACTGCATTCATTCAGTCACGTGATACGGCTGTGCGGTTTATTTGCTGGGTACTTTTCCTGAGTTGAGTGAAAGCTGAAAACCACAACCACACAGGCACAGGTGTGCAGCTTTTGCAGAGTTGCTGAGGTTACAGGAAAATAAGTATTTACACATGCTCTTTGCTGACCGAGGCATCAGTCTTTCTGCATCACTGTCTTAAGAAAAGTGCTGTGATAGGAGATACATAATAATGTCAACTTTTTAGATGAAAGATATTGAGAAATTTTTAGATGTTTTGTAATCCACAACTTTGTAAAGGTTTTTAAAGCGACAAAGAAAAATATGATAATTTCTATCACCTTTGAAGTACTCAATAGTACAATATTATCACATCTCCTCCAGGACTGTTGTAAAGAAAGTCCACACACAAGATTTAACTTCAGTATGACACTGCAATATAAACCGTATTAAAAACATAACTAACAATGCAAGACTGAGACTGAGATTTTGTTATAGGCACAGAGCCAAATGAACAGGGAATTTAATTGACAGGCCACAAGCACAGTCTCCAAGCCGTATACAAGCACTATCCGTACTCAGATCAGTGGCATGTGCAGCACATTTGTTGACATTCTAGTGAGTTATTAGCCCTGTTTTACGGCAATAGTCGAATGATTGCATTTTTATTATTATTTTTTTACATCTATATTTACATTGTTAAGCTGTGTCAAAATATTTTCACTGTACATTTCACTGTAGATGCAATTACACAACCTTGAAACTTAAGTGTTTGACAAAATGTTTTCACCAGATATAATTGTTTTGGGCGGGAATAAAAATTGCATGATTTCAGTTGATCATACTATTTGCAAAACGGACTATGTTGAAGCGCAATCCATCTGTTTCTTCTTTGTTGCCAAAATTGTTCACCTTTTATTCAATTTCTGTTAAATGGGCAAAACAAGCCAGAATAGTGTAGGGAATCATTTGCCCATCTAAATCACATTTTATACAGTATGTTTTAAAAATATCAAGAAATACATTTTCTTTTTTTACAAAAAACCTTGCAATAGTGCACTAGTGCCAAACTGAACAATATTAATTATTATGATTGTATGTTGTGATAGGTTTCATGTATCATAGGTTAAGAATATTGCAAAAACTTG
>JACXGM010001923.1:9279-50551 GCA_016801145.1 Umbra pygmaea | reverse complement strand
TGTTTGATATGTAGTATATTCTTGAATAATGTTGATACTTTAATCTATGCTGAATGTATTGTATTTATTTGTGCCTGGGGACTGCAGATGTAAATTAGCCTAAGGCTAACTCTGGTGTAATGCATCAAATGTTTACATTTATGTTATTAATTGCACATGGTCCCATTTAAATAAAAATCAATCAATCAATCAATCAATGAACAAAAACGTTGGACTTCCATTGTCTTAACTTTGGAACAACGTTACAGTCCCATTCATAAAAAACGTCCCAACAGCAGCAGTGGGATGTGTTCCTCCATATCGTGACCATCTGTATGTCCCTCCACTTGTAGTTGGTGTACCTGGAGGTTGCAGACCACCATGGAGCTCACAACGCTACGCCACTCTGCGCCTCAATCACCCCGACCAAGAAAGTGGATGTGGACCGAACCATCATGCCTGACGGAACCATCGTCACCACAGTAACCACCATACATTCAAGACCCAGGCTGGGCAAACTAGGTACAGTAGGTGGGTGAGAGGAGACAGGGCAGTAGGTAATGGCCAGACATGTTGGGCCTGTGATGAAAGAGAATTGTAATCCCCTGTTTACATCGTTTGTCACAAAGGGCTTATGCAGACAGCCAGTCTAAATCCCAAAAGCACAAGGAAACGATCAGTAGCTAGGAACAACTCCATTAAAAAAGCATGAACCTATAGGTAGATAGGGTTCAGGCCCTGACAGAGGCTTCTTCTTGGGCACAACGACTAATACATACCCGCCCCTCCATTCAAACTCGATACATGTTGCCTCATTGTCACTGTCTACTCAGATGAATCACCTTCTCGGTCGTCATCTAATGTGGAGGTGACAGAAAAAGGGCCCACGATCCTCGTCGATGGCTGTCACAGCAGGACCAGCTCTAGCTTTACACTCAGCAGTGAGTAACGTTCCTTAATGACTTCATAGCCTGGTCATGGTGTCTTACCAACCCATATTGGTCGTTGCCATGGTCCATATTAACACAAGACAGATACCCAGACTAATCTCTCATCAACAACTATTCCACAAACCTGTATGTCTGTTTTCAAAGCTGATATATGATTAGTGTTTTGACATGGCACATTTGTTTCTAGGCGACAGTCCTCTTTCAAATGGGCTGGACCCGGTGGCTGACACGGCCATAAGACAGTTGACTGAGAACTCCAGCAAGGTGGTCAGGAAGACTCCTACTAAACGGAGCACGCTCATCATCTCCGGCGTGTCAAAGGTTCTATGTTCTGTGTTCTATGGTCCATGTGGACTATTCAAGTTAAAATAAAAGTCTGGTAATTTAGGCTTGTTTGTTGTTGTCCCCTCTGCACTTTCACTGATTTTGTTGCATACCACAGGTCCCCATCTCGGAGGATGACTGTGGCCTGTCCTGTGGCTACGCTGCAGCCATGGATGCTGCCCTGCAGGATGGCGCGTCCAACCACTATGTGGCAGGGCATCATCCGGAAGCCGACGAGACCACGCCTTCCGATGTTTCTGAGAGGCCATCTGTAGACGACGTGGAGTCCGAAACAGGCTCAACTGGGGGCCTGGAGACACGCAGCCTCAAAGACCATAAAGGTACAACACTTCCTGAGTCCTGGGTGGGCTAGTGTGGCTTGGCTGGGAGAGCATGGCATCTTAGGACATTGGGGGTTAAATACCCATGGTGGAGCCAATTTTTTTAAGTATTAAAACTGTAGGCACCAAAGATTTGCACTATTGTCAACCCTCTTCCTCATAAAGTATAACCGCCTCATTCCAATTCAATAAATTGTAATTTAACTCCCTGTTAAATGTTTCTGTTTCCTTTTAGTGGGCTTTCTACGTAGCGGGACCAAGCTGCTGTTCCGGAAAAGACACCAAAAGAAGGACCCGACCTTTAGCCAATCCCACGAGGACCTCTCGAACCTGGCCAGCGATTCCACCTCCTGTGCGTCTGGCACAGTTGGACGTAAGAAATCTGGCAGCTTCTCCCGGCGGCTCATCAAACGTTTCTCATTTAAGTCGAAGTCGAAGGAAAAAGCTAGTTCTACTAATGGAGGGGCGAGCACTGCTGGCAACTGACAGGCGGATGGGTCTAAAGGATGGACGAGTGCATTGCTACTGCCATCCTGAGACCTAGAATTAGACCGCTGTCAGCCCCGGACCAAGAAACCCCCTGGCTTTTGTGGATTGGCCATATTTGGTTGGGTAGGATCATAGAGCTGCTTGAACTGGATGAAGGACTGTTAATATTGGTCACCATGCCCCACACTTTGTTTGCTCTGTTTTCAACATCAGACGTGGAACCCAGCTTTGACACGGACAGTTCACCCCAGGTGGGTGATCACTTGTCTGGCCTCTTTTACCTCAGATGAGAAACATCCTTGCAACTTCAGGGACTGATGCATGGCTGGATAGGTTCAGGGACTGTTTCTTATCAAAACCATTTGTTTGCAAAAGTAGCCAATGGTAATCTACCATTTGTAAAGGGAATTATTTTAAGTAGCAATTTACTTGAAATTTGATGGAATGAAACACTGTATTACGTAGTGAGCAGGAGGGAGCATGTAGCCAAGTGGGTAAGAGCATGGGCCATGAACCAAAATGTTCCTAGATCGAATCCCCAAGCTAATAAGGTAAAACAAACGTTCTACTCTTGACCTACACAGTTAACCCTAACTTCTCCCAGGGGAATTTGAAGTTTAAAAATTTAAGTTACATTTTGGTTGAATTTTGTTCAATTGACAGCTGGAATAATTTAATCAGTTAATCTAGTAGGTAGGTAAATGTGTGGCCTCCTAATGGGTTCACCAAAAAAAGAGGATTTTCTTGGTTGCACTTTAGTAATGTATCTGATTTGTTTACAGCACTCAAATCTTATTAATTTTATTGGTATGTTTATTGGTTGCTTTCTTATTAAAAGATTGTTTGACTTGTTTCCCTCAAACATAGAGTCATGGTTGGTAGTTTTCATTATGTAGACCTAGTAAAGAGATGACTTTGTACTTTCTGCTTAGTTTTAACGGTAATCTTGAAAATCGTAGATGAAGAACAATTCAACCCTTGGTCTTAAATTGGTGGTAATGTTGACTTTCATAGTGGCTTAACTTTTTTTTATTATGTTTGTAATTGTAAACTGTACAAAAATCTAATGCAGGCAGTTTGTCTGTTTTCTTAGAAAGTGACATCTTAAAGGCAAACTGTTTTAAGAAATGTGAAGTCCTTCTAAAGATAATCAAGTTAGATTATTTTACAGTTGTGTATGCTAGGCAAATTCAAATATCTCACTCGGCTATAGGTAACTAATATACACATTGAGTCTTTAAATTAATTTCAGGATAATAATTACTATTACCATTGATATATTACGAAAAAGAAAAGCAGATTTAAGACTTATTCCCTGGTTTTCAAACATGATCCTCAGTTCATGTTTTTAGCATTTAAGATGTCATGGTCTTTCAGGACAAGTGATCACTGACAGATAGCCTGATCAAAGTGTAAAGATTTACATAAATGTAGTTCTCTTGTACAGTATTGACATATTTTGTAAGATAAGTACACTCTGTGTCAATTGGAATTGCTTTAAAACAGCACAAAAAGCTATTTATTTTGACTTGCTCTTAGAAAGTATTGTGCATCCTTACACTGCAGTGATACGGTTAAATATAAGGGAAAGTGAGTTAATAGACAATAAATTATTGTTATTTCTTCCCTTTTTCTAACCTTCCACACATACTCAGAATTCATCATCCATACGTACTGTTTGCCAAGATATATACATATTTAAATTTCATTTATGGTTTTGTAACCGAGGTAACATTTGTTTTGGTTCAAAACCATAAGAATTTGTATTTAAAGTTGCATTGTGTCTAAAGACAATGTGTAAATGTTTTTTTTCTTCTGATTGAGATTTTCTAGGTTGTCTGACTTGGTCCTTCCTACGTGGTACAGGTTTGAATGTGAAAAACCTGGATAACTATATTCACTTTTGATTTGTAATATATTTAAAGAATAAACTCTAACGTGATTTATTTGCAATAAATTATTTTTTGAAAACTCGCACAGATTCTGGTGTCCTTTACACAGTTCTGCCCATGTATTTTCCTTTACTTACTGGACAGTAAATCCCCAGGAAATGGGTTGGTCATCTCTACTTCTGTGAATTAGACAATGACGCTAAATATGGTTACAGGGGAGTGGCTATAAGATGTACACTAATGGTCAAACGTTTTTCTACATCCAGGAATTTACATGTGTTTTGATAGAAATTAATATCTTCATTTAAATTAATTAAATTGATCAGAAATAATAGTCAAAACATAAATAATTACAGATGAGCTGAAAGTTTCATCATTGAAATCTGAATTAATGGCTACTGAAAATGTGTCTTTGTCATTGAATGTGAGTAATCAAATATAAATCAGTCATTTCCAAAAGTAAAAGATAATTGCAACATGGATGACAGAATGACCAGAGCTTGGAAAAACAACATAAGTGTAAATGTAGCTCCATGAAAGGTGCTCTTTGTAGGATTTGTGTAAAATTTCACAAAGTGAAAACAGAAGTATTTTCTCTTTGCATGAACAGCTTCCAAAAGCTCTAAAACATGTATTTCCTGGTAGTTTTAAAATCTAAAAAAGCACATCAGATAGGACAGTGATTATCATACACTATGAAGTGCATATTTTGCCATTTGAACAGTAATTGCAATGACGTTATAAGTTGTGCCTCCAAAGTGTTTGTCAGTGGGCACATGTCGGTCTGAATTTAAGCATATTTATTTATTTTAGGCTGTGCTTTTGGAACTTGCTGTCAGGGCACCCCCAAGTGGTGAACCATGGCAAAACATGAGGGCTTATACTCAGTCCACTCCTGTACTCTATGCACGTATCTATGTCCCAACATCATGCTCACCGACGACAAAAGTGTGGTGAGCCGGATCATTAAATGGCGAGGGGACCGCTAACAGGGAACAGGTCAATGACCTACCAACATGGTGCTAAGCTGACAAACTCACCTTGACCATCATCACTTCCACAGAGCTGACCGTAGATGTAGACTACAAAAATCGCAGAACAGAGCATCATCCACAGGGCTGAGGTGGAGCATGGCGGGAACTTTTAATTCCTCACGTTCCAAATGAACAAGGACTTGTTTGTCCACAAACACATACGAGAACATGAAGAATGCACTGCTGTGCCTCTTCCAACTCAGGAGGCTGAGAAGCTTTGGCATCAGCCCACCGCCTGCTATGATAAGCCTGCTGAACAGGAATACAGAGCAGTACAGAGGGTGGTGTGGTCGAACCAGGACATCCGCCACCTTGCCATACAGGAGCGCTACACCATACAATGCCAGAGACGGCCCAGGGAAACATTAAAAAAACCCATTCACCCAAACAAAAAAAACAGTTCCATCTAATTCCACATGGAAAGCAGTTCAGCTGCATCAACACACACACATCAATAGATTGAAATACAGCTTCTACTTACAAGCCATGAGACTGAACTGGTACACATCCCTCTGTACATATTGTATGAGTTTGCTGCTACTCTTTTGCTGCTAACTCTAACATCCCTGTGTATATACCATATTTTTGTCTGCTGTTAATTTCATCCACTTCTTACCCTAGTTATTCTGATATTGTTGCTTTGTTGTTTTATTATTACTAATCTTGTTTTATTATTATACTATGACAGAACTAATCCAGTAACTGACAAAAGACTGATCTGCAGTGTTGGGTAAAGCTAGTTTTCAGTTACGTTCCAGTTACATTCCAGGTACATTCCAGGTACATTCCAGTTACTTGTTGAGTTCACAAGTTTTAAGAAGTCCCTAATTAAGACAAAATGATCAGGTAAATGGAGTTCATAACTTAAAAGTCACCTATAAAACACATAGAAAGAGTAAAGAAAATATCAATCATGGTCACCAGTAAGATATTAATTCCATTTACCTGATCATTTTGTCTTAATTAGGTACTTCCAAAAAAACTTGTGAACTGAACAAATAACTGGAATGTAAATGTACAAGCTACTTTACCCAACAGTGCTGATCTGGTGCTAAATCCCAGCTAGCTATGAAATTCTACAGTTGATAGTATCATTTTCAGGGGGCAATTTTCGGGCTTGACAGTGCCACTTTCACAACCAGTGGCCAAAAATCGTGTGCTGCATTTTCAAAGCACTTTCTACTCTAATATTTACTTATTTTATATCTATTGGAGTATATTCTATAAAAAATAAGAATTTAAAAACTTCATTCATTTCTATGTACTTGTGGGATTTTACCAACATCGATTTTACCAGCTGATACTAAGACTAGCCCAATTTGTACCTAAGTCCAAAAATACTATGTGAATATTCAAATGTTTTCAGCAATGAAATTAACACTGACTGTACTATAATAATGTATCTCTAGAAGACTCTAGAAGATAAGGACCACAAACAACACTTCTGTGGGGGTAGATTGCCCAGGGAATGCTGCCTAATTTGAATTTGTAAAGACACGCAGCAATTTCCATGTATGTGCTAATGGTGGTGGGTGGCCTATAGGCCATGCCATCTAATCAAGAGACCAACTTATCAGCTAATCTACCCTGTATTACTATCCTTTATACAGTATTTCTTATTTTTTCTTATTTGGAACACCACACCTCCCACAATGTTAATGTCAGAGACTCAGTTCAATCTACAAAATGTGTAGACTGTTTTGACATGGATGTAAACTTTTCAAATGATCGAAATGTTCCTATATTTTATACACTCCATTACTAACATTACCACAACATCCATAGCACACTCTGTGGAAAAGGCACACACAACCCAAAAGTTACATTGACACAGTATCAGCTACTTTAACCATATTCCCAAAAAATTTGACTGCAAATACAAAGAATGTAAGCATCCACACATTTACTGTTATTCCAATAGTTAACAATAACAAAAATTATAGGTAGAAAAATGATTTAAAAAACAAAAACAGCTATTTATTTATACAAACATTGCAATTTCCAGCCCTTTAAACCAAGGTACAAATATTGCTGGAGATGTTCATCAGCATGTGTCCAAATACACACACTCATCCCTGCCCGCCACCCCCGGGTTTGGCCTAGAGCCATAAAAGCATGTAGATAGAGCTCTTAACAAGTAACCTTACTGCCATTAGAAATATTAACTCTGCTATCTTCAGCTGTTCTGATTTGAATGAAGAACACATGCTACTTCTATGGTACCAAATTGCCATGTTTCATGTAACTAAAACCATCCAAACCTATGGTTCTATTTCAAAGCTACTCCTGCATTTCAAGCCTGCCCCACAACTTTCCCTGGAAAATTATTTTCTAGTTTGGGATAATTTCCAAAAATCAGTGAAACAATGCTGGTTACAAAAAACAATGAAGCACACACCTGGAATGGAGAGTGTATATGGGGAACCTAATCAGAAAAAAAGACAACCAGTGTGATAATAACAAAATGAGAGACAGGTGTGTGTGCTACAGACAAAATGGGAATCCAGTATGAAATGGTGGAATAATGTCAGATATGGCCACAGGGTGGTGCCCAAAACATGGAACATACTAGAGATGCGCGAATGGGCTATTATTTTATCTGCAACTGCATCGCAAAACTCCATCTGCACTAACATTTTTTCCAGTTTTCAAAGCCGCACCCACCTGCCATCCACTGGTAACAATATTTAACAATGTATATATATTTTTTCATTTGATTGTTTCAACCGCAACCCACCCAAATTTGATTAAAATATATTTTTTTGTTACGCCATCCGCCCAATACGTGGTTTATCCGTGGAGTCCACCAATGTAACTGCAAACTGTGCATCTCTAGAACATACCACCACAGCTATAACCAAGACTAAAGGGATGTTACAAAACCAGGTAGTTCTATACCATGAAGCTCCGCCCCATAGGGGAGCTGTGCTCCTAGTGGTTTACCCCTTCCTGCATAGCAGGATGCACCTGAAAACATTTTGCATACATGTCACCGCACCAGCCAATGGGATGTCAGGGCTGCCCCTATATAAGGGGGCTAAGCCCGCTATAGCATTCTCCCTTAGTTCTTCATCCAACTGGTTGTTTAATGCTGCACCATCAAGAAGACGATATCGCCGTGATTAATCATAACGTCAACTTGTTTTTTGCTACTATGTCTTTTCCTCTTGGTCACGCTGTTGGCGTGCCAGTGCATCTGCCATTTGCACAGGGAGGGTGATGGCGGTAACAGTGGTGTCCCAGCGACACCTGTGTCTATCTGGCACCTTACTTAAGGATAGCCAAAAAATGCCATTGCTGAATGCCCTGATTGAGCAGGAAGTGCTGTTTGGGAAGTCGTTGGACGAGACCACAGCACGCTCTGCCAAGGAGGAAGAGGAGAAGAAGGTTCTACAGAAGGTTCTACCTTCATCTTCCTCCACTTCAGTGAAGGCAGCTGCGTCTAGACCCCAGGTTAGAGGGCAGCGGCCTGGTGCCTCTCAGTGTCGAAGGGTAAGAAAGAGGGCGACGTCTGAGCTGTCTTCTTCAAGACTTTCCGCCCCAAGGGGACCCCCAATTGAGTGCACAGGTGACTCCGTGTGGTAGGAGGGTGGGCCCCCAAATCAAATTCTGCTCAGGGCCCCCAAATTGCTTGGGCTGGCACTCCGGTAACTAACAAATTAACAACCATCTGTATATATAGGGCCCTATGATATCCATGTTGTGGAGAATGTGAAGAGAATCGCGGAATTCAGACCTTGACCACAAAATTTTAAAATGTCAATTTTTTTAATAATTCAAATATAGTCCCGTAATTGAAATAATTGCCAGCACATATCTCCTGCAGTAAAATTCTGCAAATTTGGAAGTAAATTTGCACTCTATGAAGTGTTTTGTCTACCAAAGGCCAGCAGGTGCCTCTATCATAATCGTTCAAACGTCATGATGCGTTGATGGCAAAACAATGGTAATTACACCATTCTAAATTCTTCAAACAGATAATGGTTTGTTTTCTCACCAACTTATCCCAATGAATATGATTCAGTGTAATATACATCTTAATCTTTGTCTGTCTACTCATTTAATATTTATATAGACTCTCATTTCTATATAGAAAAGTCAGTGGCTTGCCTTTTAATTGTATATTTATGAAGAAAGTAGATTAAAATGACTAATACCTATGGACATTTTGTGAAACAGCTTTTAGTCTATGTGTTGGAAATTGTTGTTTTGCTCATATGGAAAATAATACAATGTAGCCTATGGGGCAATGATTGTGCAAACTGTTGGTTACATCAGTATTTACTATACAGTATTTAGGCACAGTTCTGGTGCTGGTGTCCCAATGCAACTTTTTCCAAATAGTAGTTCAGTTGCATAGCGAACCACTTGTGCCTATGACAGTGGTTCTAAACCAAGTGTACTAGGGCCCGTGGTGGTACAGTAACCAAAAAAGATTTGGAACCACTGGCCTTACAAAAACTGTAATCACAAAAACAGAAATTATGGAATATGGAAAACAATAAAATGGAATTGGCCAAAAAACAAGATTTTATAGGGCCCTATATTACAGTGCCTTGCAAAAGTATTCACCCCCCTTGGCTTTCTACCTACTTTGTGACATTACAACTTTCAGTTCAAAGTTGTTTTAATCGGACTGATATGTGATGGATCAGAACACAATAGTCTGAATTGGTGAAGTGAAATGAGAAACATACATACATAAAAAATCTTTTTTAAAAATTAAAATTAGCATGTGCATATGTATTCACCCCCTTTGTTATGAAGCCAATGAAAAGCTCTGGTGCAACCAATTACCTTCAGAGGTCACACAGTTAGTGAAATGATGTCCACCTGGGTGCAATCTAAGTGTCACATGATCTGTCATTACATATACACACCTTTTTGAAAGGCCCCAGAGGCTGCAAAACCTAAGCAAGAGGCACCACTAACCAAACACTGCCATGAAGACCAAGGAACTCTCCAAACAAGTAAATGACAATGTTTTTGAGAGGTACAATTTAGGGTTAGGATATAAAAAATATCAAAATCTTTGATGATCCCCAGGAGCACCATCAAATCTGTCATAACCAAATGGAAAGAACATGGCACAACAGCAAACCTGCCAAGAGAAGACCACCCACCAAAACCCATGGACCGAGCAAGGAGAGCATTAATCAGAGATGCAGCACAGAGACCTAGGGTGACCCTGGAGGAGCTGCAGAGTTCCACAGCAGAGACTGGAGTGTCTGTAGATAGGATGACAATAAGCCGTAAGCTCCATAGAGTTGGCTGTTATGGCAGAGTGGCCAGAAGAAAGCCATTACTCTCAGCAAAAAACAAAATGGCACGTTTCTAGTTTGCAAAAAGGCATGTGGGAGACTCCCAAAATGTTTGGAGGAAGGTGCTCTGGTCTGATGAGACTAAAATAGAACTTTACGGCCATCAAAGGAAATGCTATGTCTGGTGCAAACCCAACACATCACATCACCCAAAGAACACCATCCCCGTAGTGAAACATGGTGGTGGCAGCATCATGCTGTGAAGATGGTTCTCAGCAGCCAGGACTGGGAAACTGGTCAGAGTTGAGGGAAAGATGGATGGTGCTAAAGGGATATTCTTGAGAAAAACTTGTACCACTCTGTGTGTGATTTGAGGCTAGGACGGAGGTTCATCTTCCAGGAGGACAATGACCCCAAACAAAATGCCAAAGCAACACTTGAGTGGTTTAAGGGGAAACATCTGAATGTGTTGGAATGGCCCAGTCAAAGCCCAGACCTCAATCCAAAAGGAAATCTGTGGTCAGACTTGAAGATGACTGTTCAAAAGCGCAAACCATCCAACTTGAAGGAGCTTGAGCAGTTTTGCAAGTAGGAATGGGCAAATATCCCAGTGGTAAGGTGTGGCAAGCTCATAGAGACTTATCCAAAGCGACTTGGAGCTGTGATAGCCGCAAAAGGTGTCTCTACAAAGTATTGACTTTAGGGGGGTGAATAGTTATGCACATAGATTTTTTTTGGTTTATTGTGTCCTATTTGTTGTTTGCATCACAATAAAAAACAAAAAAAAACCTTTTTTGTGAGCATGTTCTGTAAACTAAATGATGCAAATCCTCAGACAATCCATGTTAATTCCAGGTTGTGAGGTAACAAAACATGTAAAATGCCAAGGAGGGTGAATACATTTGCAAGACACTGTATATACACAACCCCCAAATTTTAGGGACTCAAACGTAATTGGATAAATGAACATAATCATGAATTAAATTGTGAGTTTTATTACTTAGTGCAATGACTGCCCAGATGCTGGGTTTCTAGCTTGGTTACGCTCTGCCAAGTCTTTACTGCACCTGTCTTCAGTTTCTACCTAATCTTCGGGTTTTTTTGCCTTCAGCAAGTGAAATGCAAGGTGATTTACTTGGCATGGAACAGCTGGGCAGCCAATTGCCCAATTGTCGACCACATAGAAAAAGTGCTGTAAAGCCATGACTTTCTGCTTAACTGTGGTATAAATATGAGGTGACACACAGGCTAAATTCCCATATTTAGCCATCACTATGGGAACAAACAAAAAATAGAGTAATGATGTGCAACAAAAAGCTATAAATTAGTAGCTCAACAATTGAAAATGCCAGTTTCCACAATCAGGGCAAAAATTAAATAATAATAATTAATGAAACTGGAGATGTTAACAATCGGTCTGGAAGAGGATGTATGTCTAAATTGACTCCAAGGATCACAGCTGGAGACTTGCACGTTGTTGGGTCTTTAGGGTCAGAAAGTCCTCAAAACTATGATCAGACACTACCTACTGTACATAACCACACATTGTTTGGGAGGGTTGCCAGAAAATGCCTTTGCTGTCATGAAACATCCAATTCAAGCACCTGGACTTTGCCAGACATCACTGTAACGTTCAATGGGACCGGGTTCTCTGGTCAGAATAGACCTTTATAGTAGGGATAGTATAGTAGTGGTAATTTGTGAACAAACGCCTCTTCAGTGAATGTTGAGAACCAAATTACATTGGTGAACAGAGCCGTTCATTTGGCATCATGAGTTCCTTGATTTTTTTAGGTCAAACAAAGATTATTTGCAGATAATACAAAAGTATTCACAAAAGATTTTCTATGTGCCCTGCAGAAACAGCACATAGGGGGGTGAGCGAATCATTGATTTACCAAGGGCATTTTTCATGTAAGGAAACGTCAGGTAAAAAAATTATAACATGCAGTCTGTTAATTAGGACAGGAAAGATGTCCTACTTTTGATGGTGTATGTCATGTTGTCATATATTTCTGGGCTGCTTATAATTTTTACATGAGATTTGCACTTCCTTTTCAGTTCTGGGGTTATTTAAAAATAAAAGACCCATTCAGGAGCCAAATGAGCCGGCTCTCTCAGGTGAATGGAGGAGCCACAAGATCAGGCTCAACGAAAAGTCACAGAATGCCCATCACTACTTTTTAGAGACAAACACCAGAGGAGGGTTTTATATAGACAGAAACATAGCCATGCAGAAAAGTACCTCATCCTTAATGTGAAGTATGATAGTGGGTACATTTTTACCAGCAGATACTACTCAACACTTGACTGAATCTGCCAGGAAGCTTAAAATGGGCCGTGCTTGGATTATCCAGCAGGACAATGATTCAAATCACACCTCAAAATCAACAGAAACATGATTCACTGACCACAGAATCTACGTTTTGCCATGGCCATCCCAGTCCCCTGACCTAAATCCCATACAAAACCAGTGGGATAAATTGATTCAGATTTTGAAAGTACAAATGCTCTCAGATCCCTTGCCATGTGTTTGCTTACCTCATTAATCATTATATTCTAAGAGCTGTTATCTTTGCAAATGGAGTATTAAATTGTAGTGCACATATGTACTATGGAGCCAGGCACAAAAGCTGAACACTAGCCCAAAAAGGGGTCAATTTGTACCTAATTTGTATTATCAGAATATTAAAAAAAGGACGTTCAAAGATTTTCAACAAAAATAAGATTTTTCAACATTTATGTAGCTACTGTAGTGATTTCACAGAAAAAAATATGACATAGAAAGCTTTAAAGGCGCTTTTTTTAAATATCATGATATCAAGTAATCAAATAAATACATTATATACACAAATCAATAGTAAATTATTACTATTAGCCTACTACAGATAACTTAAAAATATATATTTTGATGGAACGTGACAAGAATGAAAGATCCGATATGTTGACATATCAATGAAATATCGCACATACATTTTCTTGACCAGGGGAGATGCAAATATTCTCCGGGACATGTAATAGTAATAGGGATGATAATAATATTAATTGAAGTCATTTGGATAAAATAAGTAAATATGCACGAATTAATACACTCCACATCCCGCCAAAAAGTTCAATTTGAGAGGGAGGAAATTTCATTTGCGTGACATTTCCAGTCAAATTTGATCGACAGAATAAGAACCAATGACCAGTGAGAAAAGTACAACAAACCAATCAAGATCGTGATTTAGTATGACGTCCCCTGATTGGTAGACTATGCTACTTAGATTAGACGAATGAACGTTGAGTTTAATCAAGCAGTCGCCGCTTTAGGCTAAACCCTCTAATTCCCACGTCCAATAGGATTCGAGGGCGGGATTAAATACAGTGTTTATATTCCGCAGTTTGTTCAGCAGCCATTCAATTCTTAATGACCGTCGTATATTTTTGCTCTGCTGCGTACTTGGGTTGTAGTTTCTAATCATGTCTGGAAGAGGCAAAACCGGAGGTAAAGCCCGCGCCAAGGCGAAGTCCCGCAGTTCCCGCGCCGGTCTTCAGTTTCCCGTCGGTCGTGTCCATCGTCTGCTGCGAAAGGGAAACTATGCTCATAGAGTGGGTGCCGGGGCTCCAGTCTACATGGCTGCTGTTCTGGAGTACCTGACTGCTGAGATTTTGGAATTGGCTGGCAACGCGGCACGGGACAACAAGAAGAGCCGTATCATCCCCCGCCATCTGCAGCTGGCCGTCCGTAACGACGAGGAGTTGAACAAACTGCTTGGCGGTGTAACCATCGCCCAGGGAGGTGTGCTGCCGAACATCCAGGCTGTGTTGTTACCGAAGAAGACAGGCGCGGCCGCTGCACCAAGCGGGAAGGCGGGAAAGAAGGCTTCTTCACAGTCCCAAGAATATTAGCTAGCTAGGTAGCTGAACATCCACTGAACTCTTTAATCAACAACGGCCCTTTTCAGGGCCCCGCAAAACATGAAACTGCAGATTGAGTTTCAAATTTTCACCTTTTTATTTTCATTGTACCGTCGTTGTAATTTTTCGCGCTTGAATTCTTTTGTTGCAATAAATGTGTTTTTGATTCTTATTTCCTGCTTTGTATTTGTTGCAGCTTTACAGAAACACTTGTAATCTAAACTAGGTAGTGACACTGGGGTTGAACAATGGATGTCTGAGTTTGTGTCTTTAGTATTGCAGTATTGTATACTGCGGGTTTAAACGTGGTACAGTAGTTGACACTGGTGAGGGTACCTGGCTAACATTTTGGATGAACCAAATTTGTTCACCAAAAAGGGCGTTTCAAATCTTTGGGTTTGGAATCATGGATTGGAATTTAATTGTAAATCTCAATTGTAGTTCGTGCAAATTAACCACGAAACGTGTACAGTAACCCAGAAAGCAGGCGATAATACAACGTGGGTTACAGTATAATTTTAAACATTCCGTTAAACAGAACACACATTTAGACAGATGTTGATTTTAGGTGTTTTTTCCCCCAAAATAATTACCTATAGGTAGGTATGCTGTGACTAGCAGCACATTATTTACATGGATCATTAGCACAGCGTTTTACGGAGCTTTGTGTAGCCGTAATTAAAATCCATCATTTTGGTGTTTGTATAGGAATCTGTGCTAGGTTGTGCCATGAAGCCAAACTTTCCAACTTTGTTTGTGGAGTTCTGTGTTGGATAATGTTAGAATAAGTACAGTGACACTGCACCACCCCATTTGAAAGTGTGGCTTCATCACAGGCAATAATGCGTAGTAACAGGCACACATGAGTGCCTGAAGTTTGGGACTTCCACTTGATTTGTAGAACAAGTAGTATTTTTTTTATGTAACTTCTGATGCATAGAGTTTTGCAGCTGAATGCAACAGATGGCTGTGTGCTTAACAACCTTTGAATCTGTCACTAGGTGTATTACCGAGATCCCTCTAAGCCTGTGAATCAGGTGCTTTGGTAACAATTCAAAACCCCTCAACGGTTTACCGAAACCATGGAGGGTGATTGCCTACTTAAAGTCATTCATTGGTGATTTTTAAAATTATAGAAACATTACACTTTTCAAAATAGAAAAGTATATTCCTAAATTTAAATATAAATAACCATTCAACATGTAACATAGACAATTGCTTTGGCCTGTGCATTTAAAAAGATACCACAATTACAATTTATAGCAAATACATTTAATGTCTGGTTGTTTGTATAAAGTGGTTTAGGACAGTGGTTATATGGCAGTAGTAGCATTACTCTTCATCAATAAGCTATGTTGTATTTACAGAAAAATGTACACATTTATAGGTTTTGTATAAACTATGGCACTATTGGTACAGTTATAAATGTGACTTATCAACACTTGCCAATATAAATGGATTTTGCTGTTAGGGTTTGTCACATTGGTATTGTTCAAGGTATTTATATAGGTGAAACATAACATAAGTAAAACAAAGGCCTTATCTGGGATGTCATGTCAATTTATACATTCACATAATACTGATGTGTGGGCTAATTGTTCAGTAGTTATAACGTCTCAAACATCAGTGTGGCAACTTCCACAACAAGTCTTAACCTTGTTTTTACCAATTCTAAAGAGTAGTTATTGATCATACATAAATAGCATTATATAAAATGTATCTTAAACATTATTTGAACTCTGAGGAGAACCTTTACATATGCAGAGTATACATTATTATTATTAAGGCCGTGCTAGAGGTCTGCTGGTCTTGAATAATGATGGAGTCTTGCACACTATCTCACAGCCCATCTTAATTCGCTCCCTTTCCCTTGAATAAAGGGTTTGGTAGCGACTTGGGACTCACTGTAGAAATAGAGACTGGGTCTTTTTCAACGGGCGTCGTTGAGTTTCCGAGCGGTGGTCAGGATCTCCATCGCTCCTCTGCTAAGCAGGAGATCAGCCAGGTCCAACCCCAGCTTCTCAGCTGCTGCCTGGGAACACTGAGGCACGTTCTGGGCTGTCACACCAACGTGCTGGATGTGGATGGACTCCTCTACCTGAGAAAAGGAAAAGTGGGGATGGCGACTGATATAAAATATCACAACAACTGTTTAAGAATATAGTTAAAACACTACGTAAGAAGACAGTTACAACAAGTCTGGAACTCAAACTGAGTACAAAATGAAATCATGTCCCAGGCTTATCGTAAATGATTCAATGATAAACATTTCAAATTCCCGTTCTATGCATAAATACTACAGTGTGCATGTGACTCGACTTCAATATGAAGACGGACCCTGATTTGGTTGCTGTGGGCAACACTGGCTTTCATGGTCTCCTTTAAGCTGTCCGCTCCATCTAGACTGTACACAGCGCCGGTCAGAGAGAGCTGGAAAAAATATAGAGAATTGTGTTTAAACTGACAAGCAGTCCAGTTTAAGCTTCCTGGCTATTTAAAACTGGCCATATACACACCTTAACATAATGACCACCTGCCTTATATTGTGTATGTCCCCCTCCAGCTGCCAAAACATCAGCCCCAATACACAACAAACTGTGATGCACTGTGTTCGGACACCTTTCTATCAGAACCAGCATTCACTTATTCAGCATTTTGAGCTACTTCATTATTTTGTCCTCAAAGTTGATGTGTTTAAAAGCAGGAAAATTTAGCAAGCGTAAGGATTTGAGCAACTCTAAGAAGGGCCAAATTGTGACGGCTAGACGACTGGGTCAGAGAATCTCCAAAACTGCAGCTCTTGTGGGTGTTCCTGGTCTGCAGTAGTCACTACATATCAGAAGTGGTCAGTACCAAATTGCTGAAAAAGTTAATGCTGGTTCTGATAGAAAGGTGGCAGAACACAGTGCGTCACAGTTTGTTGCGTATGAGGCTGCTGTTTTGGAAGCAAAAGAGACCTGCACAATATTAGGCAGGGAGTCATAATTTTATGGTTGATCAGTGTATATGGATATGTATATTTAAAAAAATCACTATATTACACCTAATTGCTTAGAAGTCATTCAGCTCAGATAACATACCCTCCCACAAAAAAGTCCCATTCAATGTGTTCCTTACCACTGAATCCTTAACTTCTGTGTGAACTGCAACTGGTACACTGCAACCCCCCTCCTAAAAAACAGCGCAAAGCATTAAGGAAACTTTCAAATTATGAGGCCTTGTGATAAGGATGAACAGAAATTATGATCCATACACCAGATTCAAAGATAGTCTTAAGGTTAGAGTAATTTCATGTGTACTATTCATTTCTAGTTGCGGCAATTCAACTGTAACTTATATGCAGCTGCCAGCTGGTGTCCTGTTTTTGTTTTTCTGATGGGTATGGGAGGGCTTAACTTGCCAGGTGTCTGAGAAAGGCCCTCTCAGCGATGCAGCGCAACACCGTCTCCGAGTGGTGCAGTGTGGACACCATCTCCAGGATATCGCTATCTCGTGACCGCACCTCCACTGCCAGGGCGCCCTAAGAGAACATGCACTACAAGTATTATCTCACCACACAGACAAGTAGTTCAGTATATCACTTCACCATTATTTAAACAGGCAAGTTGATTAGGAACCAAGTCTTAATTTACAGCAAGGACCTGTGCATAATTAGTGTTAACTGTCTTGCTGACAGACAGAACACAGGTTTCAACTTGGTGGTCAGTGAATCAAACCAGGGTCTGTACAGACACAAGTAAGATGTTCTAACTAATGTGCCACCCACTATGAAAAGACTCATAAGACAGGTCTTCCATGATCTCATGTTTTACAGAAAATCAACACCAGATTGCAGGATGGATGTGTGGCGCACGAGTTGTAACGGTTTTAACTGCTGCCATTCCAGGTGCTTCCTCTGAATCACAACAATAAGGCAGAAAATGATGTGCCCACCTGGCCAACAGCATACATGCAGTCCTCAGGGCCAAGGACCTGTAGAAATAACAAAACATGAAAATATTTTTAAAAAACATTTTCATAATGTAGAAGGCTTACTGGTACACTTAGGTTTAGGAGCCTAGCTCAAGTGCACAATATTTTTTGTCAAACATTTTATCTCAGTGATTAGGAACATTTGTTTACTGGCCTGACCCCTTTTAACCACAAAGCTAAGGTCTAAGCTGCTGTGAAATACAAATGTATAATTACTTAATGTAATACAAAACCAATTTCCCTGGAACATCAACAGATTCACAGGCTTGCGCACAGTAATGGTTTTTCTTTGTGAAAACCTTTGTCTTGTGATGCTAGTAGATCTTGACATTTCCCTTGACAGCCATGTGGCGCTGGTTGTAACAGAGATGTTTAAAAAAAATTGGTTGCACTGTACCTGGCTAACGCGGGCCTCCCAGCCCATTCTCTTTAGCCCGGCTGCCGCCAGGATGATGGCAGCATAGTCCTCTTTATCATCAAGCTTCTTTAAACGAGTGTTGAGGTTCCCCCGCTGTAGTGCTATGCTTAAGGACCAATGCCTACAAAAGCTATGGACAAGAATAGTGATAGCAATGGGACACCACAGACTTACATGAACCAAACCATTGTTTGCCATTAGAAAAGGATACAATGTCTTTAAACTGTAGGTGAGGAAACCTCTTCTTCAGCTGAGCGGCCCGGCGCAAAGAGCTGGTTCCAATCACACTGCCAGAATAGAACAAAAAAAGTACAGTTCAGTTTGAAAATTACTTTAGTACTATTTAAGTATTAATTAAAAAGATTTAAATATGACCACATCTACAGTTTTACAGTAATAAAAGTGCATTGAGAATTGTAACTGTTAGTTACTCAAAAAAGTATTTAGTATAAAAAAGAAAAGTACTCCATGACTAATTTCAAAGGTATGTTGAAGTCGTAACCGGCAACTGGACGCACCAGTTCTACCACACAAGGCTTCAAATAAGTCACGTTCACTGTTATCCCCTGGCACATTGGCACACCAACCTGCCATTTGGCAACGAGTCCAGGGTTAGTCCATCGTTCTTTGGATGTAGCACCACTGCATCATGGGGGCTTTCACGCCTTGCAGGGGAAGATTGAAAAAGGAAGAAAAAAACATTCACAGATAAGCTTAATATTCAAAGCCAGACTTGCTGTGCTAAAAATACATACACTACTGGTCAAACAATTTACATGTGATTTGATAGAACTTGATAACTTCATCCACCATGGTGTCATTAAATTGATCAGAAATTATAGTCAAAACATGATTAATTATGAATGAACAAACGCTTTAATCATGAGGACACTGAATTCATGGATGCTGGAAATGTGGCTTTGCCCCATTGTATATAAAGCCAATCCTTAACAAACTGCTCATCGAACACACAGAAGCATTTTGTTGATTCACTTGTGGTGAAGTAGTGATGCTACAAGGCAGGAACGTAGACAACTGCACCAACAACTAACAGAGCTGGTGTGTTTGAAGCACCATTGTACTCACTGAAGCACTGCTCCAATAGTGAATCCCTCAGGCAGAGTTGTGGGGAGGTCTTTGAGTGAGTGTACTACCAGGTCAACCCTGTACCGGAAAGAGTTGGTGTTTATAGAGCAGTCGCAAACCTGGGGCAGCAAGGTGGTGTAATGTTTAGGGCATCTGACTTGTGTTCGAAGGGTCAATGTCTCTAATCCCATACCCGCCCAGGTGATGCCTTAGTCAGTCTTTGTTTGTGAGTTAACCCTAATTATCCTCCCTGTAATATTCCCCCCAGGTTGTTGCTGCAAATAATAATTGCTTCTCAATCAACTTGCCTGGTTAAATAATGAGAAGAAAAATATATACTGTTTTTGTATTAATGTAATAACATTAGTTACAGTTCAGAGTTTTACCAACAGAGGGCAATGTTAATAAGCCTTGCTACCAGAGGTCCGCTCTAAATCAATGCTAATCAAGTAGCATTGTACACACTTACTCATTTCTCTCTAGAGCATTCTCCAACTCCTTTGTGAAAAGACTTTTTTCACCAATCTGAAAACACCCAAACACACATTGAGATACAGTGAAAAATAGAGCCACCCATTGACTGCCATGGATAAAGTTAATAAAAACCGCCTCCTGCAATTGTTTGAAAGTGATCTGAAAGTATACTTCAAACATTATTTAAAAACAACTAACCTTTGATAATGCAGTGTCCAAGATTTTGTCACCAATGGTGGACATGGCCACTGAATGAAATGAAAATGAATGAAAATGTGTTGCATTACAATCATTTTTATAGTGATCTCATCTGTTCCATTTCAGCAGATCCCCTTTAAAGACAATGACAGTAACAAAGCCTTAAGACAGTGAACTGTCTGTCAGTATAGAGGTATTCTTTACACCATCCTTACCCAAGCACAATCTCCTATTTGTTCAGAGACTGAAAGGCAGACAGACAGAAGAGAGAAAAAGAGCGAGCCAGGGTGTGAAGGGGAAATTGGCAAAAGAGAAAAAGCAGAAAGCGGGAGGCCAGAGAGTGAAGGGAGAGAGAGCAGGCAGAGAGAAGGAGGGCCGGCATGTAGCTGTATGACAGTGTTCTTTAACACTTTTACTTGTTTTTCACCTATTTCCAGATTGACATCCGGATAAAGAGTCTTCAGTTTCTCAGCTACATAGTCTGTCTGGATGCGGGCCAACTGAAATAGAATAATACATGATCATATGATGTGGATTTTAACGAGAGGATGTACTAGGTGCAACTAATTTAGCTTGCCTTCAGTGACTTCATAAATGCTCTGGCTGAGAGAGTCTACTAAATGCTCTGGAAGAGTCTACTAAATGCTCTGGAAGAGTCTACTAAATGCTCTGGAAGAGTCTACTAAATGCTCTGGACGAGAGTCTACTAAATGCTCTGGACGAGAGTCTACTAAATGCTCTGGACGAGAGTTTACTAAATGCTCTGGACGAGAGTCTACTAAATGCTCTGGACGAGAGTCTACTAAATGCTCTGGACGAGAGTCTACTAAATGCTCTGGACGAGAGTCTACTAAATGCTCTGGACGAGAGTCTACTAAATGCTCTGGACGAGAGTCTACTAAATGCTCTGGACGAGAGTTTACTAAATGCTCTGGACGAGAGTGTACTAAATGCCTAAAATGAAAATGTTCAGCACTAACATTAATCAGAATCATTTTAATAAATAAAAGCATTTTTAATCTTTACTTTTGCAAATTACAACATGTTCCTTTTACAGAGAAATGCTTAGTTACAAATTATTTCACAATTGATGTAAATCTTTTATGCCATGTGCGGTATCTATATCACACATTTGCTTAGCAGTGTGTGTGTGTGTGTGTGTGTGTGCGCGCGTGCGTGCATGTGTGTGTGTGACTATCACAATGGCCATGGATCAGGGATGACCTCTTATCTCACGAACACACACAGACCCACCCTTTTCAAATGTGACTCTCAACTGAACATCCTTAACAATGTTTTAGCTACATATAAGTATAAGACTATTTAAGTAGCTTTATTTCACTATTTATTAAATCTATATCAACGCTCAAAAGAACAAAACAAGCAAAAGGTAACTCAATGGCATGATGTAATAGCATCATACGAGTAGAACATCCACATGTTAGCAGGGTCTAAACAAGCTTGAGACTTACTTAAATAATTAATTTACCTGATTTATTTAATAGTGAGTGATATAATTTACATGATTAATTAAATAGTGAGTGACTATATTTACCTGATTAATTTAATAGTGAGTGAAGTCATTTACCTGTTTAATTTAATAGTAAGTGAATTAATTGACCTGTTTCATTTAATAGTGAGTGAAATCATTTACCTGTTTCATTTAATAGTAAGTGAATTAATTTACCTGACTCTTCCTGGTCCCCATCCGAATGACTCGCCTCACTGTTTCATTTACATCCTGTTAAATAGAGAATTAATAAAAATCAATTACCTATAAGTGTGCAATCTTCTTTATGAAGAAAACTGTTAGGAAAAGTCCCAGGTTAAACCAAGTGCTTACTCTAACACACTTATAAGGTCCTTCCTCCATTGTTTTGGCTAGATTAAAAACTGGATGTGTGTAAAGACTGAACGAACACTTTGCCACTGCGTCAGGCTCTACCAAGATGTGTCTGTGAGGAGAATGTGAAGAGCACTGCTATAATAGGGTCTTTGCCCTGTAGGTTCTTAGTGTCTTGGACACTAGTGCCTCCGCCCTCTGCCTCCTGGTTTCTGTTGATAAATTAAGAATGCCGATTCATTGTGTCAGTTGTGTGTGGTTGTGTACAGTGTACATACACTGTATGACGGGTGAAATTAAGTATGCACTTTTCACATCGTACTGTGTTCCCTGTCATTTCCAGTTTAACTGAGCTCCTAAGAAAACGTGGACAATGAAATAATATTAAAATATTAACCAAACATTTAGTCTATGTAAGATTTATCAAACCTTCTACCCTCAGACTACTGGAATATTTGGATGTGCCAGTCTCAATAATTGATACTCTAGTTCCTCATCCGATTTCCAGTACGTAGCTACCTACATAGCAGGAAAATGTGAAACATTGTAAACTCATCGTGAACTGTATGTTTACAATGAGCCACCTTGTTTTTTTTGCATACGTCTAAAATATATTTTTGAGGTTTGTAATTTGAGCGGATAGCAACTAGTGCTAGAATTAATTAGAGTTTTTTCCACCAATCAACTTTCAATTAATTCCATCCCAAAACCTCAACTCGTGCTCCATACTTTTCAGTATTACCTGTGCATTTGGATCTTCCCCAGACATCTTCCCACAAACACAAATTTTCCAGAGGTTTTATCAAAATGTTGGAGTAATTTCTTTAAATGTATTACTGTATGTGCTATTATCATAACGATATCGTTTTAAAAATAATCTGAAGTTTCAGTCCACATTGAAACACTATGACCTCGACGGAAATATGACTTCCGTAAGAGTTAAAAATGAGGCGGGGCTTGTTATTGTGGTGCGTTCAACAGAGTCTGACTAATGCAGGCAGCATTGTCGATCTGTCTGCTTGTACTTCAGATTCCACATACTTTTAATAATGATAATAACATGTATTGTACACCTCATAGTGCAGGTATATAGGCATTGTGTACTTGTGTTCTGCAAGTGTTATTACAGTATTTAATTTCTTAATGACTGTGTTATGTAAACAGGCGTATTTGTTAATTACATGTACTGTATGTTTTCTATTATAATGGACACATATAGGAAACATACAAAATATTATGCTGGATTGCAGTATGACCTACTGTTGAAGGATGATGATGATGGTGTATGTTCCACATGTTCATTTTTCTATGTGCCCTGTTACCTTGCTGACGAGCCTTTTCCGGTGGAGACGTGGCTAGATGTCCTTCCATATTGAGTCTCGACACAGTCGCAAGTTTTACTCTGTCAAATATTACCTCTATTTCAGACAGTCAATACGTGGTTATATATTACAGAAGCGGCACTGCAAGGATCTTTAGTGCATAAGGGAAAACACTAACAACATGGTGAGTTGTGAAATGTATTTGATCTCGTACAGTAATGACCAGCTTGACTAACAGCTAATGTAAGCTACATGTTAGCATGCTAATGCTTTGCCTGGTTCCGGTTTTCCACTGTGAATATTGCAGTGTCCAGTAACGGTACAACGTAGTTGTGCAGTTTTAGGTAGCTGTTATATACAAATATCGTTTTAGACACTGTCATTACTGTACACATCCACTTCAGCTGGCGTCAGCCGAACATGGAGCTGCCTTCCGTCTGCTTTGTTATTGTAGATGCAGGCCTGGAGAGACTGCTGGCTACTGTACCTAGCTTGCTATCCTTCATATACTGTACAAGACTGTATTCAAGAACAGTGTTTAAATAAACTGGGTTGATGTTATTCCCCTACAGTACATCAGTGGATCTCAAACTTCTCAGGGACACCCAGCCGTCTCACAGTTTTGTTGTAACTCTGAACTAGCTCACCTGACTCAAGCAGGTAACGGCTTGATGATTACAGTAGTCGACCAGTTGATTCTGGTGTGCTAGCTCTGTAATACATCTAATACGTGACATGGCTGGGGGTCCCCCAGGAGAGGTTTGAGAACCACTGCCCCAAATGATTGTGAACATATCAGCATATAGCCTCGATCAAGCTGCCTGTCTAGTTCATCATCTGTCTACAGTCCTTGGTCATTTAACCAATACTGGACTGACGAGTGTCTTCGACTTCAGACTTGTTAATACAAAGAATTACTAACCTGCTGACTGTAGCTGGTTGTTAAGATATGCTGGTAATGGAACTTGTGGCATAGAAGCAAATATGTCACATACTAAACAGTATCCTAGTCAGTACAGCCTAGTCAGTACAGCCTAGTCGGTACAGCCCAGTCAGTACAGCCCAGTCAGTACAGCCCAGTCAGTACAGCCCAGTCAGTACAGCCCAGTCAGTACAGCCCAGTCAGTACAGCCCAGTCAGTACATCCCAGTCAGTACATGGGACTGATGACAGTATGGGAAGTGAAGAAAGAAACAGCTTCTTACAGTAGCTGACGTTACTATTTAGTTAATTATCTATATTGATTTCTAAATTAATCAAACAAACATTCCCTGTCAATATGTTATGTTAGCTAAGTATAAGCACCTCAAGGCTATAGGCTTCAGATGAAGCACTAGCCCACTGCAAGATTTTAGATGCGGGCACTATCAGCTGTACACTCTGATAGTTTAAGTTAAATAGCTCCATAATTTCCTTTCAGGACCAACGTGAGTTGAAATGGCATTAAACACATTTTTTCTTTTGAAACAACTACCATATTACTTTCCACAAAATAGATTATTTTACTAAGTAGGCCAACCAAAGCCCCTCAGCATTCTTGGACCTCAGATGTAGGTAAAAATATATTGTTCAATTCATTGTCATTATTTGTCCCCACCTGAAAATATTAGTGAAATCCCAAAGTAACATAGATGATGTGCACAGATAACCATATCTTTTAAGGTTGAATAAGCATCACAATTGTGCTGTTATATAACCCAGTATCTTTTTGAAAATGGAAATAGCCATTGGCTCAATTAGAAAATTCTACCAACCGATCTCCCACTACACCCTTCCCAGGATATCTTGTATGTGGGTGTTTATATCCTCTGTATTTATTGGATATTATTAAATGACAAAATGTTACTCAGCGAAGTCCCATGGTTGCCAAAATGAAATGGAAGGTGTTCTAGGCTGTTCTGCACTATGTGCAATAGCCTGGGGATGAGGTTAACAGTGAATGCCTGGTGGAACCATTCCTCAAAACCGCCTGTCATTACTCAATAATGAAGTTGTGAGTAATTCCCAGGAGTGATGTGTCACGATAATCGGCTTAGTCTACCAACCAATCGTATCCAACATCACTTCCCAAAATTGCTTTCTTGTAGCATGGCACTACAGCGCTGAGCAGTCTTAATACTGCAGTTACTACTTCATGAAGTCTTTTTAACCTTATGTCATTGTGATGATATAAGCATTCACCAGTTGCTCCATACCTTTTTGAAGAAACATTGTATTTAGTGTGGTATGTTACTGAATGGTAAACTTATCTTTCGTGGTTTGGTTATGAAGTGGCCGACTGAATTTAATGGACAAGTGTTTGTTTATATTATCAAATGTCAGAAACACCTGACCATATTTGGATGCAGTTCAATTGAAAGGTGACCAATACCCTGTGAGGTTACTCCCACTAGGGCCAAAATAAATGTATTTTTTTTTTGCCTGGTTTGTATATACTGTGTGGAGTAGCCTCAGGTTAGCTAAGCTTCAAAGCACCACATGAATCTGTCCAGACTGTGTACTGGTGGCCTAGCGCTATTGGTAAAGCCTGCTCTCTTCCTTTTTGGTCCCAGGTGCTGTTGGCAGCGGCGGTGTGCACCAAGGCGGGAAAGGCCATCGTTTCACGGCAGTTCGTGGAGATGACGCGGACGAGAGTGGAGGGCCTGCTGGCTGCCTTCCCCAAATTGATGAACACAGGCAAACAGCACACGTTTGTAGAGACTGAGAGTGTGCGCTACGTCTACCAGCCCCTGGAGAAGCTGTACATGGTTCTCGTAACCACCAAGAACAGCAACATCCTGGAGGACCTGGAGACACTACGACTCTTCTCACGCGTGGTATGATAACTTTCCACACATTAGTAAATATTCTTGGTCAACTGCTTTCAGACAGGTGAACACATCACTCCATGTAATTAACATTTTTTTATTAAGTGTAGCATACATATTGGCGTTTTCTAACTTTAAATTAGGCTGAACAATGTATTGTCAATAATCAATTGTCCTCAGCATTTTTTGTCTTCTGTTAGCCACTTTTTCCCTGTGCCACTCCGTAAAAATTTAAACACACACAGACCATTAGTTTTATTTAAAAAATCTTCTCCAAAATAATACTTATCTTTGACTACAGAGATGCTGATAACATGGATATAAAACCTACATGATTGTCTTGTAATATAAGAAAGGAATTTATAAAAAAACAAAGTTCAGGATTTAGGGTCCCAAAGCTGTATTCTTGATGTATGGTAAATGCCATGTTAAAGACACCTAAATATTATTTAGAAATAAATCAGTCTTGAACATCTTAAACCATATTTTTTTGCCATTCTCGTCACTCGTTTTAAGCTATGAGGCATGTAGATAACACAAATAAAGGCCCTTATTTTTAAAGAATAAAAGTACTGGTACAGTATGGATTAGATATGTAGATGTTGTCGAAAAGACATTGTGACATTCATGCGCCCTTCTTTCAAGTAGCAGAACACAAAAATTAGCACATGCACTTTAACGAATAATCATTTTCTAAACAGAAGGAATTAGTATTCCTGGTACTTATGAAGTATTTTTTGAATGATAGAATGTCTTTTCAGCTTTTATGCTTGAAAAAAGTATGTATTTGGAACATATTTGGACCATTTGTTTGTGTTGCCTGCATGCTACACAGCTTAGGTCAGTGCTCATACTGGTATTTGGTAAGATGATCAAGATCCGTTTATTTACAAAAATATATATTTTAGGATGGATAGAGCCAGGGCAAGAAGTCACCATATCTCATCGTTTTTCTCAGATTCCAGAGTACTGCCGAGTGCTGGAGGAAGGGGAGATCTCAGACCACTGTTTTGACCTGATCTTTGCATTTGACGAGATTGTGGCGCTGGGCTACAGGGAGAACGTCAACCTGGCCCAGATCAGAACCTTCACCGAGATGGACTCTCATGAGGAAAAGGTGTTCCGCGCGGTCCGAGAGGTGAGCCAAGAGCAGCTGCAATATCTGATGACGTCATTTAGAATTATTAACTTTTTCCTTTTTATATGTATCATTGAGTATACCTCATTTTCACGATCTGAAAGCAATTAGGTTGAATTGCCTTGCTCAGGGACAGAAAGACATCTTTCTCCGTGCTGGCTCAGCAATTCAACCCAGCTTATTAATAAATTGCAATCCAACATTTGTCTGAATTACATTAACAGGAGCAGCGGAAGTTAACATTGCATTTTTTATTGCAGAATTACAAAATCTGAATATAGACTAGGGATGCAACGATTATAGATTATGGATGGTATGATTATTATAGTCTGATGAATAATCGCGGTTTCACGATAATTATGCATTCATTTATTTCACAACACTAGGGATTTCAAAAATCATGAGCATTCTTTAGAGGTTTTATTGCATTCACCTTCTGATTGAAAGCCTTAGCTTCCGCTTTAAGGTACCCATGGTAACAGAAACACGTTTTGTCAGGAGAATATCTATATCTGTCACTGCTATGTTGAATCTGACTATTATTTTCAAGCAGTTGCAATTCCAATTCTTTAACCACATTCATGCAGTTAAAATAAACATAGTCAGAAATTGAAGAACAGGAGGTAAGTCTACTTTAGAGAAATATATTCTTGCGCAATGCTCCTAAATCTCTCTGACACTCGTGCATTAAATTTCTACCACTGTCGTGCGCAGCTACTGAAAAAACATGATTGTTTTCTTCAACAATTAAACATAGAAATACACAGAAATACTTTGAATATAGCTATGGTAGGGATGCTTATTTCGGGTAATTTTCCTGACCGACAACCGGAACTCGTTAACTGGTTATTAACTGTTAACTGATAAGATTATAAGATTCAATTGGCTTTAAATAAAAAATTTAATTGACGAATGTCTGTAATTTGTTAAATATACAAATGTTTTTTTCACGTATTTGTTTTAATGTCTAAACAGCATACAGAACAGATCAACAACAGCTGCCGGGTGCACCAGCTTTGCGTATAAGTTCACTCGGGTGCAAAGTCCACACTAAACAATATGATGAAACTAGTTAGTTTCATACTAAAGCTGTGTCGATGTTTGGTTTTACCAAACTACTGGCTCAAAGTCCACACCAACCAAAATATTGTAGCAGAAAATTTGTCGTAGACGTTTTCACTTTCTGTTTTCAATCAAAGGAAAGTAGCCTTGATGCAGTGTTTACCGAGTTGTCAAATTATAGAATGAAAACTATCGGTGACAATCTGGAACAAGGTTGTTGCTTACAGGAGGCCTACTGCAAATAAGGGTTATATTTCATTAACACAAAACAAAATGTTAACGCTTGCTATGCATGTTACTAACTATACAATATCTGCCGAGCTGACCCATTTCATTGAAATTACCATTACGGTCCTCTCCGAAAATAAAGTGTGTGTTGTCAATCACTGTGTGTGTTGTTTTTAAGGTAACATTATTTTGTTGGCTATAATGCATCAGGAGCATGATGAATTACAGGCGATAAAATAATATATGCTTCCCAATACGATAACGTTATACGTTTCTGTACATGAAAAAATGAAAGCGCAAGTTAATATCACAGTCATCATAAATGTCCAAGGGTTGTCATTTTAAATGAAGAACGCGTTGCAGACGCAAAACAGACAGCCGGTATATTTCGCTCCTCATTACCTATATCTCCCCACCTTTCAAAACGAAGCGCCAGGCTCTGGTTGCGCGTGTCAACGCGCCACGTGATTTAACTAATATAGGCTATATATACGTAAAAAATAAAAAAACTTCTTAACCGTTTAACTGATAGTATTAATCGGTCAAATGTTTTCCTTTCGGTTAACGGTTAAACGGTCAATATGAGCATCCCTAAGCTATGGTGGTATATATGCATGCAATTAATCGCAACCTTTATTTGTGCATACTTTAGATTGAGTCCACGCACCATGCAGTCTGAAAGAGTGCACAGTGACTAGCGTTAATAGCCAACTCGTACTCTTTTAATCTGAAATGAATGTTTGAGAAGCTAGCATCGCAGGCACAAATTACACACACATTGATTTCATGGCGTAAAAGACATCACAAGTCCCTAACTGCAGGTTAACTTGTTTAGCTCAATCACTGTACTTGTTATATTACTATGTATTTCACATGTCCGTTCTGTAGTCAACATTCTCCTTGTCCGAAAAAGTTTTTACTTCTCCCGGACAATCAGAAAAGTGTTAATATCAAAAATATTTCCTGACACGTAGACGAAAGGCTGTTTCACAAAATGTGCATTGGTATTTTTCATGTTAACCTTCTACTCGCTTTATAAAAATATAATTAACAGTCATGACACTGACTACTAATGGCATAAATATTTTGCAACCAAAGTGTGTAATATAAACACTACAGGATTACAGACAAAGCGTACATTTCATCAGAAATCGTCTTAAATGTATAGTCATCATAAGCATTGGGGATAAGTGATCCCCCCCAAGGAAATCCAACCATTTGGGTAACTTAGAAAGTAGTTACTGTTGTTTATAGCTAAGTGCATCGCAAAGTTTGAACGAGAGGCGCCTGCTGTCATCATTCGATAAACAAACACTAAACAGAGCGCAAATAGACTTCCATATTTGTATGTAGTGTAGAACAGGTACTGTGAAAAATATTTTAACCTTATGTAAAAAAATTGTTTTTAACCTGGTGTAAAAAATATTTTAATCATGGGTAACTCATATTTTTTCCTCCATTCATTTCAGACCCAAGAGCGTGAAGCTAAGGCTGAGATGAGGAGAAAGGCAAAGGAGCTGCAACAAGCCAGGCGTGACGCTGATCGTTCGGGGAAGAAGACTCCGGGATTCTCCGGCGGGTTTGGCAGCATGTCCAGCAGCAGCAATGCCACTATCATCACCGACACCCTCATGGAACCAGAGAAACCCAAAGCCTCACCCATCCCCGCCAGGTACTACCATTAGGAATCAGAGCTGTCAAACCTATGTGATCCCAATGGATGCTTAGGTTATTGGGAACTGCAATGAGTGTGAAAGGGAGTTCTCAATATAATAAGTAAGCATTAACACACAACAGACTGTGCATTGCCAGGGAATAACCGCACACCTCAGCAGTGTAGAAAGCCACGAGGCTGAAACCCTGCGGAGGTGTGCGGTTATTCCCTGGCAACGCACAGTCTGGAGTGTGTTAATGCGCTTATAAAATGGTTGCCAACATTTTATTTGTGAAAATTAATGTTTTAATTAGTATTTTTAGCGAAAGAAAATGGTCACGAGGCGTGCAGTTATCGTGAAACATTAACGTACCCCCCACCACTCCTTTTACTGTTGCCATGTTAGTACGCCACAAATCAAGTAGTTCCTATAAAACGGATCATTTAGATTGTTTATAACAAGGTCCGAACACTTATGTACAGTTTAATTTAATTTAAATGGCATTCGTTAGCCCGTTTGCTTTAGTGATGCATTTTTTATGCAATTCAAATGTTTAGGTGATACAGACCTTACTGTCAACATCAGTCAGCCTGCTATCTACTGTACTGACGACACTATAGTTAACGCAGTCAAGCCAACATCTGTGCAGTTTTGCATTGCAAGCACGTTTCTTCGAATATTGTTTCTGGACATTTATATACATCCATCAAAAGCCACATTGTGCAATCTTGTCTGGAAACAAAACGTTATGAATACGGGCAGACTTCCATGTATTATCCAGGTGCTGTCATTAACAGGCTACAATTAATAAAACTATTAATTTAGTATTCGTTCCCGGTTATTAGATAGTAAAATACTTTAGTATTAGTACTAACTGCTGTACTGCAGTTGCGTTGTAGTCTTAAGTATTTGACCAACTGGTAGCCTATATTTTGTATGAGGTGTCAAGGATTATTACTGTCTGTGCGTAAAAGTGTTACTCTGCGGCTTGAAGTAGATGGTAGTTTCCAAAATATCAACATAGTTATAAATGGTCAATCAAAAAATTTGATCCTTTCTAGATTTCTCTCTGCTGTCAACTTTAAATTCGGATCTGATGAATTAAGAGAGAAAAACTGCGAGGGTAATATCTGTTCCAATCCATAGGATATCATCTTTTTCCAAACAACGACATGATGGTGATGTGGATTTTTTTAAACATCATAAATATATCTTCCAGTGCCTCCTGAATAGATTGGCATAGTTTGGGCAAAATCAGCACCAATCGCCGTAATCATGAAAGCCTAAATGAATGAATTAAGCATGTGAATATAGATAAATGCAAATACTAAGTTATACTAGTAAATAAAATGTTTGCCTACGTTTTTGTTTGCATATGTGGTTTAAACGCCTTTCTGTACATTACCTTGGAAAAATTAACTCATGGCGACATCCACTATAAGGTTTGCACAGAATGTCGGTGTTTATCCCTAAATATTTTATGAACTGTTCACTTGACACAGTTGTGCGCTGTCAAATTGAGAGATTCATTTCAGTCGCGTTACACTTGAACATATAATAGCGTCCGTCATCAGAAAAATGCTGTTAATTTAATTTGCACTGTTATTACAAATAATGTAATAGCACACAAAATGTAATTAAACACATGCAATCCCTCCAGCCCGGGATGTATATCAATGGATTGTCTGAACCCCCGAATGCCCGGTTATTAATATTAGGGTGATTTCAACGACAGAGGGAAAGAGATCATTCAATTTGCTAACAACGTGTAGGAAAAGAATAGTAGGCTATATGCCTCAACAATTTACAGAAAATATATAAATAAAACATAGGTAGAACAATAATATCAGGCAACTTGTAAGTCTTATTCAATACCGTTTTCATAGGCTACGTCTCTATCTTAATTTCGACGGTAGAACAGGTAGGCTATCATAATTCCTCTTTTTTTATAATAAAGATGTCAACTGTAGGCTATTTCTTGATATTTTAAAATATGAAGAAAGGGGTCTAGGGTTAGATGGATAAACATCCCAACCCGTGATATGTGGAAAACTCAAGTGTGTGTAATGTGAGTGGTAGGTCAGACATTAGGCTAACGACTGGTATTGACATGACAGCCACTAGCTAGCTATCGCTTTGTCACAAAAAACACTTTATTAAAAAAAGATTAGATTACTTAAAACCTGTGGCTGGTTAGCATTTCTACATCAGTGACAATCTTTTTGTGGTAAGTAAATGTTAAAATTGTTTTTATTTTTTTAGATAGTCTTATTTGGAAGTTGGTGTTGAGATTTGAAGCGAGAGGAATTGTCCGCCATGTATTTTATTTTGTTCAGCTCTTCAGGGGGGCGTAGTGATACTTTTTGATTACACACTAAAGGACTTCAGTGAAAGGCAACATTCTACAGTGTGGATATCAGGGAATTGTCATAGGCTTGGAATGCAATTTTAGCCAATCAAATTGCAGATATCACCGGACCCGTTTTATAAGTAATAATAATAATACGTGGTGTGTGCCTCCACAGGGCTAGCGGTTCCAGTAAGGCCCTGAAGCTGAGCGCCAGAGGGAAGGAGGTGGATGACTTTGTGGACAAACTGAAGTCCGAGGGCCAGGTCATCATGCCCAGCACAGGGAAACGGCCCACGGAGTCTTCGAAAGCCCCTACTCCCCCAGTCAACACAGAGAGGTGGGTTTATTTTATCTCAATGGTTACAGGACTCTGTCTAGTAAGGCATTTAATGGAGTATTTTATCGAACTGTGTTGTAATAGTTAATTAATTCAGATATTGGATTAAACTAGATCCGCAGTAGTGAATTCATTACATAATTTTTTTGTATCCACGTCTGCAGTGGTGAATTTAATCATTTAATTAATGATTATATTTTACCGTAACTGCCCTTGGTATTGTGGAAATTTTGCAGTAGTATTCCCTACCTATTTTTTTTGTCTTTTCCAATATCCACTAACCCTGCCATGTCATCAGCTCCACAACTCCATGGACAGATGAAGGATGGTGAAGGGCGCTCACGTTTCATCCAACCACAAATGTCGCTGAGCCATGCAAATCTTTTCACACTGCTCATCCAAAACAGAAGCCTTTAGTTAGATCATGCATGGGATGGTTTACGCTCACCAACTATACTTTCGTGATTGAATTTACAGGCGCCCGATCTGCACACAAGGAGTCGCTAGAGAATGACGTGTCAAGGTAGATAATCAGAGTCATCTATTCTAGGAATGCTATTGATTAATCGACAATCGATTAATTGATCGATAAGAATTTCATCGATACAATCAAGATCTGAAAAACAAACAATGTTTTGTTTCCCATTATATTCTAGCGATGAGTAGAATTGTATATTTTCAATGAAGCCCCACTAGGGGGCACAAATTCAAATTCTGCCGAGAGCAGCATTAGCTTTGAGTCTGCTACGTAGTGCTGCTGGCATTAACGTTATGACAGAAGCTGGCAGCCGGCTACATTTACATGATCCACCCGGGGCGTCTAGGACAACTGAAAGACTAGCAAAAATGCGTCTCCAAACTGCTCAAACTTCAGTGACGGAGCGAGCACTGATTTTGCACGGATCTGGGAGTTTCGTCACAGACCATTAAAAATGTGTCTGGGACAGCTAAATCATCGCAAAAATCATGTAATGTATAAATTGGCTTAAACGCAGGGGCGGCAACAGGGTATGGCTTGGTTGGGCCCCACCAAGAATGCCCACCATTGAATATCAACTGTGCTGACTTAGTTGTTTTTTGTGACTTCGGTGTCACTTGTTGTGCTCCGTTAACTACCGTAGCTTGCTCTCTCTCTCCATTGATCTCTTAGTTTCTGCGTATGTGTGTGTTCACGACAACTGAACACTGGCAGTTCTATTTTTTGATGAAATGGGTAGGCTACAACGTTGAAGACGGAAACTGGAACTGGTCCTATTAACGCTAGAATCAATCTTCAAAAACAAGGGGGTGAAAATTGGTACAGTGCTGTATGGGTGTACATAGAGCCGTATATATAGAGAGTTTGGCCAACTAGGGAATCGAAAGTTCTGAGCTATCCCGTTATATGATTAGTTCTGAGGTGGTTATGTGTTTTGTGGACTCCATGTTGGATCCCAACATTCAGCTGATTCCCATTAACATAGTGCAGGGAATAGTGGAAAAATGTAATAAATTATTAAAAAAATGACTGAAAAAATGCCCAACTGTTGTGCGTTTGGCTGCAATGAAAGACCAGGAAGTGGCAAAAAATTCACAAGTTCCCCCATGAACCAGAAAGGCAAAAAGTGAGGGAGCTGTATGTGTAATTAATGTGTTTTTTTAGGCTACATTATGGGAAGGGTTTATCGATGTCTGTTAATAATAATAATAGCCTGACAATGCAGTACATTACAATGCAGCATTAGTTACAGTTACAATTTTCGCCATCGAATAAGTTTAACCTGTCCTCAGCGATGGATGAACTACGAAAGGTTACGTCAGGACCTTTTGTAGAAAAAGGTTAACACTGCTCAGAGACTTATTAGGCGACGTGGTCACTCACTACAAATAGCATTTTTTAGAGGCCCATTTATGATATAGAAGGTAAATATGCACTCACATATTGACAAACATTGATAATAAAATGTATGTGCCTGTTTATAGTGAAAATAAGCGATTTATTTCAAGATAGCATATTCGCCCCATAGGGTTACACTGTAGATTCATCTGACGATGGTCTTAAATATGGCTCCCATGATTTGAGTTGGCCAAACTCTCTCTCTATATATATCTATATATATATACGGCTCTGGGTGTACAGTCGGACTTAGGCGCAAGGCTTCCCAAACTTTTTAGCTTGCGCCCCCAATTTACATTGACATTACAGCTCACCCCCCCGACCAAAACAAACCCCAGCCAAACTAGAAAATAGTCCTAAATGTTTAGCAATTTATATATTGATAAATATATATATATATATTGACAGTGGTTAAATTGGGCAGGAGCTCTCCGGGGCTCAGCTCCGGCACATAAGCCTGCTGGGATGTACCTGCTTGCAGTCAGTTGCCTACTGGAAATATGTCACATAAAATTTGATGAAAGAGATTCTTTTGAAAACATGATATTTCTGACAATAAATGAAAGTTTTTTTTAAATGGCATGTCTATTTTGTCTTGGCGGAGCTGAGATGAGAACAATTGGAACACGTCCGTATTCTTGTTCAGCTGCTTAATCTTGTTGTCAGTCGACCATCGCACACTACTCCCGCATTGCGCATCAAGGTAGGTTTTATGCTACGTTCATTGAGCGTGAAATTTGCTTCTATTGCGTCTAGTTGGGTGCTTGAACAATTTGAATCCACTCGCTTGTCCAAATCAAATAGGATGCGTGAATAAAGCGAGTGTTTAAAGTGAAATAGACGCGCGTTCAAGGAATTATTGAGGTGTTGGGGGGGAGAGAGGCACCTGCTCAGCGGCGGCGCCAGGCATTTTCCCCCAATGAGACATAAGCAAATCACTATACTCTTAAAACATTGAATAAGGGACAGCACATTTAATTTGTTAATATTGCTCTAACACATTGTGTCAAATGTTGAGCATTGTAAATATTCCAAAGTAAAAGTACAAGGCTGGGTTCATCCATTTTGGGAAGTGTTTAGTTAAAACCTACACTCACCTAAAGGATTATTAGGAACACCATACTAATACTGTGTTTGACCCCTTTCGCCTTCAGAACTGCCTTAATTCTACGTGGCATTGATTCAAACAAGGTGCTGAAAGCATTCTTTAGAAATGTTGGCCCATATTGATAGGATAGCATCTTGCAGTTGATGGAGATTTGTGGGATGCACATCCAGGGCACAAAGCTCCCGTTTCACCACATCCCAAAGATGCTCTATTGGGTTGAGATCTGGGGCCTCATTTATAAACGTGGCGTACGCACTAAAGAAGACGTACGGAGCTCTCTACGCAATAAATGGGATTTATAAAAAGCAAACTTGACGGGAAAATGTGCGGTCCTTCAAGGCAACTCTGACACATGCGTACGCACAAAAACGGGTGAAATGAGAAATGGCGACCAAATATTACGTCCTTATTTATACCAACCAGAGAGGAAGATATCATCAGCATCTCCACAGACGAAACACTGCCACAGCAGGAGGTAGCGGCAGGCAACAGCACCACTTCACAAGCAACCAGCCTTCCCAATGTAACACCACTGCCTGGGTCCAGCTGTAATCATAGCTTTTCTCCTAATCTCTCTCCTTCCGAGCACAGATGCATACATAGCTAGTTCTCCTTCACTCCTACCAATACAGAAGATTACAATCAGAGCAGCAGGGATGGGCTACATTGAGTTTTTGAAACCAAGTGAAGGGCCGCATAATGTAGCTATGCGCGAAAAAATACTGTAAAGTTCGTATTGGCATGCCACCATGTGTACGAAGAGGCATTTCAAAGAACTTTGTGAAGATCAACAGCTTCAGAATGCAGAAGAATACTTCAAGTTGTCCAACTCGGACGCCTGCTTAGTGGAGTGGAAGAAATTGCAAACCACTTTACATTTCTGAGCCCTAAAGAACTGCTCTTATCGAAATGATGATGATCTATACTCCTCTGCTAATTTATTGACAGTCAAATATTCAGATGACCTGTCCTCAGAGGTTTCTTTACAGTTACTCTCGTTCTGGAATACATTGATGCCAGCAACTGAGGAGAGCAGCTCAATTAAAGACATCACTGAGCTGCTTTGTGTGAAAAACCACTCTCTTTTTTTCTAGTTTCCCCAAAGTTGCTACAACCCTGAAGCTCTTTTTGACCATACCTGTGAATGTGGCTTCTGCCGAGGGATAATTTTCAATGCTGAAAATAATAAAGTGTCTAAGAAGCAGTATGTCTAAAGTAGTTAAACAATTTGCACAAGAAAATGCATGACGACACATTAACATTGGAAAATGACTTACAGTCCATGAGGAATGATGCTAGTTCTATTTTGTGTTAGCCTATTTACTTTGAATTAATGCAGTTCATTGGTGTGCAGGTTAAACAACCCAAGAGAAATTACTTGGGCTTTTGCAAAGCAAGATGCCGAGGTGTAGTTTTTAAATTATTTTATTATTATTATAATATGGCACGTTTCACCAACCGCTGCTGTATAGTAATAATGATAAATGTGTAGCCTCAGCAGATTTGTTACATCTAAAAGGCATCTATGTCGAGTAAGCAGTGTGATAACATTTGGACTGGCTAAGCGACACATGCTCGGAGTATACGTGTCCAATGCTCGACCATCCCTCACCAACTGTGGAGTTGCAATGCGACAAAGTCAAAGGCGATTTGGACATGACCAAATGGAAGGGAGGGATATCGGGGTGAAATCCCTAAAACATTTCAGATTTCTGTCCCCATGTCTCCTAGTGTGCACCTACGCTGTGAGGAGAAGATCAGCCTGACCTGCGGAAGAGATGGAGGGCTACAGAACATGGAGGTCCTGGGCATGATCACCCTCCGGGTGGCCGACGAAAAGAACGGACGCATCCGTCTCACCGTCAACAACGGAGACAAGAAGGGAGTCCAGTTGCAGGTAGGTTACAGACAGTCATTGTTTCTGAAGTTGGCAATGTTTCACATCACCGCAACAACCATATACTGTCATGTGAAAAGTATGAACTTTGGAACCAATTATACAATTAAAATGCAATTTCGTTATGCAGACCAAATTAGCAAGCTTCTATTTTTGCCATGACTTAAAATGGCTGAAATTAGTATCGGCTGCAGCAAAATATACAAATAATTAAAAAAAATCATTAGAGAGTAACTTAAGGGTCCAGCCTCCCTTAAAGATTATTAACATGGTTTATGGGTGTGGTAACTAGACGTTGGCTGATTTTAATTAGGGCCAGACAGTAATTAGCATTTTGTATAATTTGGTTATATTATAAAAATAATTATGTTCCATAATCGTTTGAAGTACCGTACATATTTGACAGTCTCCCTCATCAGCTTTCTCATTGAGAGAACAGAGTCAGGCTAGTGCGATTGCTAAGTCAATAGTTGCTTTTGGTACATAAAATATACATTTTCTATTTATTTATGATAAATATTTATGATAAAAGTCAGTTGTGTGGTTCAAAAGTAGACATTTGTGTGGTTCCTTTTCTGACATCCATGCCAATGTGAAAGAAAAACCAGATTGCGTGCTTCTTCCCAGCCTAGTACTAGTGAGTACTTGCGTTCAAATAATGCAGTCTTCTAAATTCATACTTCAATAGTTTCTAAACACAACATACCATCAGTCTATCAATTATATATTCTTAATGTGATATTCTCCCTGATAAAGAATGTATTATTGACAGAGCAAAGAGTGAATTTAGAAAAAGAAGTCTGCATTTAGTTTTTTACAGCTTGAAAAGTTGAACGCACTTCTTAGCAGACTGAAAGGAGGAAGTACGGCACGAGTTGCCTCATCAGCAGAAAGTTAGATAAAATACATGTTAAACCCATGCAACTGATTTTTATTATACAAAATGTATGTTTTATATACTAATAGGAGTTGGGCTTCAGGATTATGGGATTTTCTTTCTGAAAGAACATTTGTTTTTCATACGAATTATTGTTATTTCATGAAGTTGAATCAAATGCATTCATTCTGCACAGACCCATATAACCTATTGAAGTATCAATCGCACAAGCTCAACCCTGTTTTTTCTGAATGAGAGAGCTGACTGATAAGGGAGATTGTCAAATAATTACTTCAAACAATTTAGGAACATAGACAAATTCATACTTTTTCCCTTTTAAAATTAGATGGAAAATCACAAGCTGACTGCGTGCAGTCTGGCCACCTGTCTTGTGTTGCAGCATGTAAAGGACACCTGTCTGTAGAGAAGACAGTGTAAGATGCTAGAGGGCACGAAACTTAGCTTTCTGGAAATAATTCCTTGCATAGTGGATTATTTAGCTGTTTCGCCGAACAATAAACTTTCAAAGTATTTCTGAGGTTTAGTTAAATATCTGGAAAAAACGATGACTTGCAAATAGAAACCTTATATTTCGAAGCCTTGGGCAAGATGATATTTCTTAAATGAGAGTAAATAATCCCATGTTTCTCAGGTTCTGACTTTTGAATGTTGGTATTAGAAAATGAGTTGCTGTAGACTGCAATGGCTAGAAAAGAACAGTCCGTTTCATTAAATGTGTTCTGTTGTTTCCCTGGCTACGGCTTCCTCCTAGCCTGTCATAAATTGAAATATGATTTAAACATACAATATGTAGTTTTTGGCCGCCAGGGGGCTCTCAATCAAAACAATAGCAAAATATGTACTTGGATGACGTCGGGAAGTAGAGTGGGATCATGGGTTTTGTTATTGTCGTCAATGACAACCTTCCAATCTAGCGTCTCCAGGAGAAAAAATGTTCACTGACAAAGTAATATATTGTTAAAAATATTATAACTTTATTCACGTTATGTTTGGCGGTTCCCTGGAACTTAGAGCAACTAGTGCAGTCAAAGGTTATATGACGCCATTGACGGAAGACAAAATGTATGGTCCAGTGTCTTTGAATTATATTACAAATTTCTCTGGATTTGAAAGTTGGTGGAAACATTTAGGATAATGTAAGTACACAACTAAGAAATATATATAATATAGGTATAGTGATTTTGGCTTTTTTTAATGCAAAGTACATCTTTTGTTATTGTTTTGGAAAACTGTCAGAGTAATTCAAATTACCGTACAAAATTCCAATTTTTGATGGACAAGAGGAAAAACATAGACCATTTTCAAACTACACAACTCAAGTATTCTAATCAAGGTCAGGGAAACTGATGTAAAGATATTGTACATGGTCTAATTTCCACCTGTGTTTATGAAAAGCTCTCTGACGCCCGTTTCAGACATACTCCGTCTGCGGTGCGTATGCGGTCCGTATATTTTTCCGTGCCCATGTTAACAGGCTAGAGCTTTCACACTGCATGCCGATGCGCTCCGGTGATCCGTTCCAGGAGTGGTGCGTATACAGCAGTGCAGCGATCGTTTCCGAACAGAGTCTATTTTTGCTGTGCTGCACCGCACTGAATTAAAGTGCCAGCGCATTGTTCACATAAAAATTAACATAGGTTCACGAGAAATCATAATAATTTCATCATATAGGTATAACTAGACTACAGTTAGTGTTTTACAGTTACTAAATTGCAGGTCAAGAAAAAAGAAATCAGTAGCCTATAGTCCCAAAAGTTGCTAAATGCGATCATATAGGCCTATGACATTTTTCTCAAGAAATACATGATACATATTTTACTTGCCCATTTTTTCATTTGTGGCAGTAGCGTAGCCAGAACAAAATATGTGGGTGCATCTAAAAACTTAAGTGTGCCACATCGATTTTTCTCTACAAAACAGAGGCCTATACTACGAAGAAAGTTCCCCATGCCATAGATTTCCCTTTATTACATGGATTCACTAAACCTAACAATTGCGATCTAGATACGAGATGTCACGACGATGATTATTAATTCATTAAATCACCCCAGGGTTTCCACAATCTAGTGACAAGCGCGTTCACATAAAATAGGAGGTGTGTGCACCCTGCAGGACCAATCGCAGACACGGACAAGTCTATGAGAGCCGCATATTTCGCTCAACTCTAAATTATCAGTTTACATTACAATTGTGTATTCCATTAATCCAATGTGTTGCTTCATGCTGATCGTGTGTAACAATTTTATTTATTGTATTCTTTCATTTGCAACCTTGACAGTGTTGGCCGGTCATGGAGCAAACAAAAAATGTACAGGTTGTGTAAATTAATCAATGTTACAATACTTGGTTGTTTAACAAGTTAAGGAGTAAATAATAAATAGCCTACTGTCTCTACAGTGAAAAGGGATAGGCCTACATTGATTTTGGTCCGTA
>JACXGM010001922.1:6451-50556 GCA_016801145.1 Umbra pygmaea | reverse complement strand
AGAAGTTAGATGTTAGAGAGTTAGATGTTAGAGAGTCAGAGGTTAAATGTTAGAGAGTCAGAGGTTAGATGTTAGAGAGTCAGAAGTTAGATGTTAGAGAGTTAGAAGTTAGATGTTAGAGAGTTAGATGTTAGATGTTAGAGAGTCAGAGGTTAGATGTAAGAGAGTCAGAAGTTAGATGTTAGAGAGTCAGAAGTTAGATGTTAGAGAGTCAGAAGTTAGATGTTAGAGAGTTAAATGTTAGATGTTAGAGAGTCAGAGGTTAGATGTTAGAGAGTCAGAGGTTAGATGTTAGAGAGTCAGAAGTTAGATGTTAGAGAGTCAGAGTTTAGAGAGTCAGCGGTTAGAGAGTCAGAGACAAATGGGCCTGTATTTTCTTTATTTTCTGTTCTAATGCACAGTGGTATAACCTGTTACCTTCACATTGGTTTTAATTATGTCCATTTTCCATTGACCACATTTAAAGCATGTTGTGCTGCGCCACACTGGAATGGACTGGCCAAGGCTGGCCATGGTCGTTTCCATTAGTGATTGGAGAATGGTTTGTGCGTTTCCAGCTTTTGTGAGTGACAGCCAGAGAGCTGCTCCAGCATCGTCTCTCCGCAGGCGCTCAGATTCTCCTGAGTTCTAGAACTCCCTCTCTCCTCCCTGCTACCCAGGACCTGCCAGCGCACCTGTCATCTGTTACCTCATTAGCCACACTACTTATACCACTGTTTGTTAGTACCTTGTCAGTTATTGTTCTATGCTTGCTCTCAGTCACTGTTGCAGATTTCAAGTTCATAGGGGTGTAGCGCTTGATATTACGTTTTGTTGTTTTTTGTTTCAAACTATTGGAGAATCTTTTACAAGTGTTCAGCATTAAAAAAAGTCTGTTTGGATCTGCATTTGGCTGCTTCCCTTCCTTGCTGTTACGTGACAGATAGCGGGAGAGACAGAGGATTTGTGCTACTCTACAACACCATAGAGAGAGGAAAACAATTGTATGGCGCAACCATTTACAGAATATATAAATAGGTTAGAAAAATATAATAATGATACGTAGAACAACAATAGCAGGCAACTTGTTAGTCTGATTCAAACAACTGTTTGCATAGAAAAGTTTATTTCAGTTTAATAAGGGCACTGTAGTTTCACTGGTGAAAACGGTAGGCTACTTCTTCTTTCATACGATGAAAGCGATTAATATGAGATAATGTTTCCCTACACAAAGAAGTGTTTTGTTACATGTAAAAGCCTCAAATTCATAATCATTATCAAAGATGGACTTATGAATGCAGGATTGGCATATCTGTTTAAATGACAAAATAATAAATAAAATAATTAAAAGCATAGAATCCTCAAGGAAATGCGTCAACTAAAGTAAAGAAATTACCAAACATTGGCTGTTAAATATCTCCATTTGTAACCCCAGCCACCGGCCTGCTTTGTCCAGGTGAGTACTGGTTAATCGTAAACCGAACTGGGGATGGATGGAAACACAATCCAACATGTGATATGTGTGGTAAAATGTGTGGCCCTCTAATGGAAACCACCTGTTGTAGCTCAGCATCCACACATTGTGTCTGTGTGGCTTCATCCTTCTGGGTCTGACATGGCCTGAGCGACTCATACCGTCCAGTGGTAGCTAGCTAGAGGCCATTTAAAGGCCACCCCGAAGGAGTGAAAGGATGAGGATGAAGTAAGAGGGGTAGAGAGAGGAGTAATGGAAGGAGGACGAGGAAGGAGAGTGAGGAGAAAATGACAAAGGAACTAAGGAAGGAAGTAGAGCAGTAGAGAGGAATGGATGTGTAACCGTACAAACCAGGCATGCAATTCTCTAATCTGCTGCACTCTTATTAATTACCCCTGTACTAATCCTGTACTAATCCCTGGGGTTATCACACATACAGTATCAGTGGCCAGGAGGTCCATCATTTAATTGAATATGGGGATGGGATCAGACGCAGAATATTTGAACTGATCCCTGTATCCCCTCTCTCACTGGGGCCTCAATACCCAGACCAGACCAGATTATACCGGCCTACCTAACCCAGACCAGATTATACCGGCCTACCTAACCCAGATCAGCCAGAAAAGTGGATGCCAGAGTTTCAGCTCTAAGACATGTCTAGCCCAGATTCACAGCTAATCAAACCCCGAGAGGTCTGAAGAATTCAACGTAACATTAGTATTTTGTTTTGTGGTTTGTCTGTGTTTTTTTGTGATCAACAGCAGCCATTTGTAAAGTCACGGTCAGGTCATTGTCTGCTTCAGTGTCTTCGCTCAAGTAATGTGAGGCGTTGTGGGGGACGTGCAGCTTTTTACGACTGCATAGTAACAGGAGGTCAGAGTGTTGCAAGGAGATATCCTGGCCCTCCGCGTGGTCTGAGGAATTCCATTTACTATATGACTGTCTGTTTGCTTCTCACCCAGGCAAAGACATTCCAGTGAGAAGTTTAGTTCCCACTGGGGATTATGGGAAAATGAAGTTAAGGCAATGCAATTTCATCAGAGTACTGGAGAGGGGCAGCTTTGTTCATGAAAATTCTTTGTACTTCAAAGCAACATATTCAAGTTTTTTATTACATTAACAAAGGCTGAACGTCCTTACTTGAAAATACTTAAAATAAATGAAAATAAAACAGTGTGACAGCTGTTTCCCCTCCAAGGTTCCTCACCTTTCTCCAGAGGCCAGCCCATAAGGAGAGGATGTGTTCGGCACAAGATAGTTTGACTGCGTCCCGATCTCCCTGACTTCCTCCTTTGAGACGTATTCCCTTTCCATCTCCTGTTCCACGTGACAGGTGAAACGGAATAGTCTGCGGATTCAATCTGGTTTCTCCTTTTTTTTTAAGACAACCTCCCATGCGCGCTGCATAGCTCTGATCAATCGGAGTTACATTACATTTTGACCTACCCATCAATAAACGTCTCCAACACACTCTCCTGCTTTTTGTATTCATGGCATGTCCCATTTCCCACAGCCAGACTGAAAACTTAAACTATTATGTCGACTCAACCTCTCCACTACGTACCGTAGCCAAACAGAAAAAAGATGTCAAGCAGACACAGCAATCAGTCTGTTGAACACATCTGATTTGTGATAAATACTGATGAACATGACTGCCATGACCTTACAGCTTTACCTCATCCAATTATTTTCACAGGGTATTTTCATAGGCCTCGCTATTTAAATCGCATTTCCTGTACAAGCACAATGCACTCATCAACATCGAAGCAGACTCGTGTTAAAGACGTAAGGCCAGAAATATTCACAATACAGCCAACAGGTGGCAGTGTTGCATTCAAGATGTGCATCCCAACTCGAGTGCAGAGAGCTGGTAAAAGATACAAAAATCCATATTGTGTCAGAAGGGCCATAATTAAATTCATTTATCGACTTGATGTATTTATATCCTGCACAGTTCTCCCCGTCTGCTGCAGACAGATTAGCAATTTTATTCTTGTGGCATCCGAACTGTCCTTTTATCTCCCATAACATTGTTTCCACTGACGAGAACGTGTTTTGACTTGAGTCTCATGGGATGGTTGTATTGTGAAGCTCTGTCCCCTTGTTGTCCTATTAATATCTTCATAATAAATAGCCAAAGGAAGAAAGTGGAACCTGACAGTGCTGAAGTTTGGAAACATGTGACACTGGAAGAAATTATGTGGTTGAGTAAAAAAAGACAGCAATACGTCTAGTACTTTTAGAACTCATGTCCAGAACAAGGATTCCAGGACCCATGAGCCTGCATTGGAATGTAATGTTTAAGTGAGCCAATCTAAGTGAGGACAATGCTATACAATCACTTGAAGTGAGTCCAATATCTTGATCTAATTTTCCTTACAGGGCGAAGCCATACAGAGAACCTTTTACAGTAACACTATTACTGCAGTGCAGGGCTTGTCCATTTGAGGGCATAAACACTACAGTCGAGCTGTTGGCTGAAGGCAGAGCCTTTGCCTTTGGAATAAAGTGATCAGCAGGGACTGTAGAGCACAATATGTTTAATATCAACCTGTCTACCATTTACAACTGGGAACACATCCACTAGGTATGTTCACACAGACTTAGAGACTGTCTCGCCGAAGAACATTTGTCATCTATAGAAGAGAGGTCCTTGACAGGCCAAAAGGACAGTGTACGTCAGCGGGGGAGAAGGTGTGGGTTTTGCAAAAAAACACATCCCTTGAGCACAATCGCACCGCTAACGAAAAGCACCACAGTGGGAGATTAGATGTACCCCATTGGGCTTTAGTGCTGGAATCTTCTGTACTCACTGCTTGATTAACCTGGGATAAGCCAGAGGATGAGACAAAGATAATCAGGATGAATTCGAGGGGAGTGTGGTCAATCAGACATTTCCACTGAATCACTGCCTCTTGGTAGGGCATACCAAACGGCCATCACCCACAGAACAGTCAGTTGTCCAACATCGTCTTCCCAGATATGAAAACAACAAATAGGGAAGGTGATCCTGTGTTTATGCTTATTTGGGGAAATACTTTGAAGATGAAAAAAGTTATTTAATGAGTCCCTCCTCCCTGAAGACTTTCTCAAGGCTATAGCACAATAATTGACATTTTATGATGGTTTTAGGACATTTTCATAAAACCATCTGAGATGCAGAAATTTTTCCTGTGTCTGTACATTTACAAATAATTTTTTTTAAAGGATGATACCACTGATATACTTTTTTACACAAATACTTTTCAAATCATATTACCATGAGAATATCAAATAAATATTTTTGTTTTGGACATTTTGTAGCCGCTATTTTAGGTGTTTATTAATGTATATCAGTGTGTTTGTGATCTTACATCCAGAATTCACCAAAATATTCTGACATTACATACTGTAACACCTGGAAGGTCCTGATTATGAAAGGGCTTGGTTAACGTGAGGATTGATTGGGCTGAAGTTAAGGTTAGGGTTAGTTTCAGGGTAAAATAGGATAAAACTGTTTTCATAAAAAGTAATAAAAACATATTTATTTTAGATTAAATTTAGACTTATTGTTATATTGATGATTAGGGTTAAAAATATGTATAGAATTATGTATATGGTTAAAAGAAAAGCCTCTTATTTTAGGTTTACATATTGTTTTTTAGGGTAGGGTATCTATTTTAGTTAGGGATTAGCAAAAATAACATTCAAAATGGTAATAAACTTTGGTTTCAAAAACATCCTCACATGGAAAGCTCTGTCCATGTGTGCTTGTGTGCGTGCGTATGTGTGTGTGCGTCTGTGTGCGTGCGTCTGTGTGTGTGTGTTTTGTGCTGGTCCTGGCTCTAAGAACAGTGTATAAAAGAATATGGTGGTGAATAGGGTGGTGCAGAATAGGGTGGGGCTGTGTGCCTGGCTGGTAGATGGTAAATTCACTGGACAGCAAGAGGACTGGTTGTGTTTCATCTAAGTGATTATTTATTTAGGTTACAAGGTGAGATAGAGACTATGCACCAACCACCTACAGAATGTTATCCTGCCATTATTGTCAGTCAGCAAACAGTACTGTACCATTTTATGAAATAGATAGTTAGATGCACACATAGATACTGTATAAATAGCCATAGATAAATTAGACAGTTTAATGATAGATTAGATACATAGAGATATTATTTACGGTATTTAAATAGATGACAGAAATGAACAGATATTCAGAGATACTGTGTATGATTATGTGGAGGCCTGTGAAACTCAATTACAGAGGAAGGGCTCATATTAGTGACTGGACTATAGTAAATGAACCTTCAGGGATGGGGAGTAACTGATTACAAGTCATCTGATTACACAATAGCTTTTGTAATCAGTTACTTTACTGGCAAAAAAAATAATCAGATGACAGATACTTATGAAGAAAATTGTGGATTACTTTGAGATACTTTTACATTTGTGAGTAGTCGACTGTCTAAAAAGGTTTAATAAAATAAGGCGTTCTCTATAACAATTTCAGATCTAATAAATAACTATGTAAATTGTGTTAAATTATTACTCTTTCTTCTAGTTGCCATGACAACTGTATTACATAACTAGTTTGTGGTTCCCAAACTGCCGTTTTTGGTGGTAAATTATCAAAAAAGGGTTTTAGGCAATATGTCAAACAATAAATAAAAATAATTGCATAATATTGTACATTATACTGTCACCAGCCATTTTGGACCCACTATTTCTTTTTTTTTCATTTGGAACACTATCATTTGGTACACTATCATTTGATACACTATCATTTGGTACATTATCATTTGGAACACTATCATTTGGTACACTATCATTTGATACACTATCATTTGGTACATTATCATTTGGTACACTATCATTTGGTACACTATCATTTGGTACATTATCATTTGGTACACTATCATTTGGTACACTATCATTTGGTACATTATCATTTGGTACATTATCATTTGGTACATTATCATTTGGTACACTATCATTTGGTACACTATCATTTGGTACACTATCATTTGGTACACTATGATTTGCCATCAGTCCAGAAAGGTCACACCAATTTATTTCAATAAGGGCATTATAACTTATTGACATAAATTGGTGTGAACTATCTATTTATTTTGGAGTACTACAACATTTTTTGTGGGGGTATTATTATTATAAATTAGCTTTTATATATTAAACACCATTCTGTTTACTCCAACCCAGATGGTAATATGAACCCATCCTCCTCAATTAAATTTCACTAGCCTCCACTGCAGTATATGATATATTGATTAGACAGATATATATATATATATATATATATACAGTATAAATAGATAGACAGACAGATTATTGCTTCTAACATGTTTACATTGCATAGTAAATGATGACCAGTCTTATTTCTCTTTTCTCTCTATTGAGATCTCAACCAGCGGTTATCTTTCCCACATCTTCCTCCATTGTTGTTTATCTGCTTTTTTTTACAAAGTTTCAGGTTTTTCATTACATTCATCTCCTAGCTGTAATTCCTGTTTTCCAGTTGCAGAGTTGTAGACTTGGACATGATGTAACAGAAAAGATGCGTATCTCTATGGCTTTTAAGTCTGCACCATCCTATTACAGGTGATCTGACAGCCCAGAATGAAAATTTCACACAGTTATGACTTGAGGGGCAAACAGAGACTTATAAAAGAGATCTATATCTGCAGCCTCAGATCAAGGGCTGTCAGTTGTACTGACAGAATGGCAGCCGAGTCGACATTACATAACCACTGTCTCAGACTTCAAGAGAAGAAAGGAAGAAGAACATCAGGAAGTTGATTTTATCAGGAGTGCAGATATATAATACATCTGTAGATTTACAGTAAAGCCACATACATGTAGATAGAACAGATCTAAATATAACTCTATAGATTGGCAGCACCACAGTAATGACCTACAGCGCTACAATTTAAAACAGCTCCATTGAACTACAGTAGAGTTTCATAGATGTACATTACAGATATACAATACAGCTCCATAGATCTACAGTAGAGTTTCATAAATGTACATTACAGATATACAACACAGCTCCATAGATCTACAGTAGAGTTTCATAGAGGTACATTACAGATATACAATACAGCTCCATAGATCTACAGTAAAGCTTCATAGATGTACATTACAGATATACAATACAGCTCCATAGATCTACAGTAAAGCTTCATAGATGTACATTACAGATATACAATACAGCTCCATAGATCTACAGTAGAGTTTCATAGATGTACATTACAGATATACAATACAGCTCCATAGATCTAGAGTAAAGCTTCATAGATATACATCACAGATATACAATACAGCTCCTTAGATCTACAGTAGAGTTTCATAGATGTACATTACAGATATACAATACAGCTCCATAGATCTACAGTAAAGCTTCATAGATGTACATTACAGGTATACAATACAGCTCCATAGATCTACAGTAAAGCTTCATAGATGTACATTACAGGTATGCAATACAGCTCCGTAGATTTACAGCACAGCATTTCAAAACTGCTCTATAACACAGCTCCATTCGCTGATTGTCGGGTGGAGCTTTACATGAAACATGGCCTTCCATAGCCTATATGAATACCACCAGATGTTGTTCAGTCTGCAAATTTAAACAACCTATCACATACTACACCCTCCCCCTTATATGTCTTTTCATCCACTTTTTGCATTCCCCTGTGGTTATTGGCTAAAATGTAATAATGAAAAAAACGTTACTTGGGAAAGCCCCTCCCATGGTGGCTCACACAAGGCCAACTTTGACTGGAAAGGGTTCCAGACTCATGTCCAATGTGCACAATGTGAATGAGGTTAAGATGACTTGTACATATTGAAACATGTCATTACAAAGTTGAAGTCATTCAATCCTAGTAAGATTTGTCGTAGGTCAGTTAGGATCACCAGTTTTTTTTAAGAATGTGAAATGTCAGAATAATAGCAGAGAATGGTTTATTTCATTCTTTATTTCTTTCATCACATTCCCAGTGCATAACAATTCTACATACTGATGTCTTGAGATGTTGCTTCAATATATCAACATAATTTTCCTTCCTCATGATGCCATCTATTGCAGCAAAGCACTCCCACAACATGATGCTGCCACCCCTCTGCTTCTTTAGCTTGCAAGCCTCACCCTTTTTTCTCCAAACGTAAGGATGGTCATTTTGGGCAAACAGATACATTTTTATTTCATCAGACCAGAATACCATACATGTCTCAAATATTATGATCTTTGTCCCAATGTGCATTTGCAAATTCTTCTTCTACACTCAACTAACACCTACATTGTGACCCCTAACCTTTCTATCACAATCTGCCATGAAACTGGACCTGTCATGAAACTGGACCAAAAATGTATATAACCAACACACTACAACCTTCAAATCTAAGTAACAAAATTAATAAAATAACAAACTCAAAACAACTTTTTAAAATACTTTATAAAATTATATTGATGTCAACTATCTCCATAACACTTCCAACCTCAAAATGGGGTAAAGATATGAATATGTCTCACAACTAGACTTCTGGTCACAAAATAATAAAAACATTTTCTCTATGACTACGAACACAAACTTACAGCTCATACAATACAAAACCATTCACAGAATACACTACACCCAAAATAAAATGCACACAATGGGATTCGTTCACAGAAATTTGTTCATAATGTACTCTCGGCTGCATAGATAATTATTTTCATGTCACTTGGTCCTGACATCCAGTTTATTCCCTGTGGAGAGCAGTCATAGAAAAACTCACAAATATCCTGGGCTGCAGATTCCCACTGTCCGCATCGCTGTGCTTGTTGGGAGACTTAACTCAGGTAACCATTTTAACGCAATACAAAAACCCATTGCTCAAAAGCCATCACTTTTCATTCTATAAGTCCAAAACTATGATGATGAAGTGTTTTACCATGTTTTCCTCTTTTCATTCTATCCAAATGAACTGTTATACTGTTATTTATCTTACTTTTCATTTCTTTTCCCTCTTCCCTTTTACTATCTTTCCCACCCAATCCTAATATCTCTTTAGTTCAACACAATTTTTTGTGTTACTGCCTGTCATTGTTTGATGTTGTTATTTTAGTACATGTTTGTTCTGTCTTTTTCAATAAAAAATAAATAAAAGAATATTCACACACATCTTACCCTTATGTGAAGTAACACATGTTAATGTATTTGGACCACAATTATTGGCACCTTTTAATTTAATACTTTGTGTAACATCTCTTTGCCTAGATAACAGCGCAGAGTATTCTCGTATAGCTAATGCTTAATGAGGTTGTAGAACACTCTTGGACTCTGCTCTTTAGCTCCTCCCACAGGAGGAGCTGCCCTGAAATGGATGGATAGGTTGACATTTTACAAAGCACACAATGTCTGTCTGGCAACTGAAAATTCACTTTCCGATTCTACTCTGTTGTTAAAATGAATGACATTTGCCGCAATGAGGCATAGAGTGAAGAAGAAGACGTTTTATTTATATAGCGCCTTTCCGTAGCTCAAAGCCGCTTTACATTATATAGTACAAAAAACACCCAGACACTCAGACATACATTACAGTCACATGGATACAAATAATCACATCATACAAAATGCATGTTAAACAGATATGTTTTTAACTGGGTCTTGAATATAGCCATTGATGAGGTATTACGTAGTATGAGAGGTAGCGAGTTCCATAATTTAGGAGCATTAAGACTAAATGACCTTCCACCTACAGTAGACAACCGGAAACGAGGGATGGACAATAAACCGAGTTCAGCTGATCTAAGGGACCGGGCAGGGCGGTAAGGGTGGAGTAAGTCAGACAGATATTGAGGGGCAAGACCATTTAATGCTTTAAATGTTAGCAGCAATACCTTAAAGTGAATACGTGATGCCACGGGTAGCCAGTGAAGTTCATAAAGCAAAGGTGTAACATGAGGAGAGCGCCTAGTTGAAGTGAGCACTCTAGCTGCAGAGTTCTGAACGTACTGTAATCTTGCAATTTGTTCTTTGGGAAGACCAAGAAATAAGGCATTGCAATAGTCCAGGCGTGACGTGATTAATGCATGAATTAAAGTTTCAGCATCAGCAACAGCGAGAGAGGATCGTAGACGAGCAATGTTACGAAGATGGAAAAAATAGTTTTTAACAAGTGAAGAGATGTAAAATCCAAAAGATGGAGTTGAATCGAATATGACACCAAGGTTACGAATTGATGACGAAGGCATGTAGTGAATTCCTTCAATATCAAATGTGAAATTGTAGAGTGAAACACTGGATGCGAACTAAAAGCATTACAGTAAACTCAGGGCTGCCAACTCTCAAGCATTGACTCTAATCACATGCTCTCAAGCTATACATCCAATTTCCTTAAGCTGACGATTTGTAGAATTTCAGAACGTGAAATAAATGTGCGTTAATTACTCAGAGGGCTATCCATTGTGTTTGGTGTCTGTTCGTGTCTGTTGATGCCGACTACACCATCTTATCTCACTCTACCATACTTTCAAAGGTTGGCAGCCCTGTGGAAACATACAATTTTATAGATTCAGAGTACAGCGTTAAACAGTTCAGCACTATACAGTACATTCCAATTACATGTTTATAAATACATCTCTACATAGAACAGTGAAGATCTATACAGTACAGCTCTATTACATGTTTATAAGTACAGCTCTACATAGAACAGTGAAGATCTATACAGTACAGCTCTATTACATGTTTATAAGTACATCTCTACATAGAACAGTGAAGATCTATACAGTACAGCTCTATTACATGTTTATAAGTACAGCTCTACATAGAACAGTGAAGATCTATACAGTACAGCTCTATACAGTACAACTCTATACTAAACAGTACAGCTCTATACAGTGCAGCTCTACAGTACACAATACCGCTCTACAGTACACAATACCGCTCTACAGTACAGCTTTACAGTACAGCTTTATACGGTAGAGCACCATAAAAACTAAACGCCTGCTGGCTCTTCTTACACACTTATCTTAGCTGGTTAATGTCAGGTCACAAAACACTCAGGATGATCCAAACTACAGAGTCCAAAACGCCCGGGTCTGGTGACTCTATTGACGTATATACATGTATTATTTTCAAAGCTTTTTTTACAGCGTGTGTGATGCAGATTTTAGTTTTTGCAACCCAACAAAAAGATATGTGCCCATTGAAGTCAGTTACAAAGCCCAACTGCAGTCAGGTGAAGATGTGGTGAATATGATGAGCAAGCAGAGTAGCTTCCCACAGATTTCTGACAGTTCATACAGAGCTTCCTGTTTGTGCAAACTTAAAATTACTTCAGCAGTCCATTTTAGAGGAATATGCTTTTTGTGGCAGGGAAAATGTATGGGTTTTTCATTTCAGGTCATGAAACAAGAGACCAACATATACAGTACATGTTGTGTTTATATTTTCATTCAGCCTAATGTGTTAAAAAATGACCCAACTGAACTATACATAAAATAAAGAATAGTCTTTATTCTTTATAAATAAAGACTATAGTCTTGGACATTTATTTCCCAATGAAAAGCAGTGAACATATTCTCAGCAATGTTTGTGGCTGTGAGCAGAGTGGGTGGACACAGCAATATGCGTTGCTCACTGCATCCAAACGTGTGCCGACTGAAAACCTCCAGAAAAACTGCCTAATATAGATTTCATGACCTTAGAGCTTTCTCATTTCTTTAGGAAAGTGAAGGTGCATTTTGTGTTTACTCTATTATTGATTGAGTGCAATAACTTTCCCATTGAGCAGTGCCAGCTGTGAAAATGTTGCTTCCTGCAGTGACTGTGTGCCCCAGTTGTCTTTTTAACGTGTATTTATTGGTGAAGTGTGTACTGGCTGGTGCGTTTGAATGTATTCAATGGGGGAATCACTCAATGAAGGCCATTCTTATTTGCTTCCCCACACTGTTTAAATGCACAACTTTGATTTAAATAATTATGAAAAAACGTTTGCAACAAATTATATTTCAAAGGTTTTTTGTAGAATTTGAGCCATAGCAACTGAACTATATTCTTTTACCATTTACCAGCTTATGGGATGTATAGCCTAGGGGATAATGTTCCTAAACACTAAGCAGTGCTTTGTTACTTACAAAAGCACTGCCTTAAATGCTAAACATTTCAGACGGCCACGTACCAGTTGACGAACCCCGTGGAAGCACGACTTATCACGTTATTGCAATTCGTGTTCAAATAACAAAATGTGCACTGCATAACGTATGGAATCACTGTCCCATCTAAACTGCTTTTTTATTTGTTTAATATAATGAAATTCACCTCCTACAGCTTTTGGAAGCTGGTCACTCAAAGAGAAAGTTATTCTGTTTTCACTCTGTGAAAACAGATAATTCAAAGAAAATAATGCAAAGAGCACCTTTAACATCATGTGTAGTAATAGTCAGGATTATGCGGTTACTATGACTACTGCGGTCTTGTACTGATGGTGGGTCCTTGATTAACAGGTGGTTAATTGGTTAATCACTGCAAGGAACTAATTAGATTGACTGTGCTTGATTAACAGGTGGTTAATTGGTTAATCACTGCAAGGAACTAATTAGATTGACTGTGTAAGTTGACCTGAAGCATTGAATACCCTTGTTGTTAAGTGTTGAAGTGACTATGGACAATTCAGGTGCACCTTGAAATTCACACATTATCATTCTGTTGTTTCTATTTAACCTTTCTTTTGTTGCTGCATTGATGGAACTGTGGCACAGGATTTTCCCTGTAAGTGCAATTACTGTACATCTGCGTGTATATGCATGTGACAAAATAAACTAAACTAGTCACTAATGAAGGGAAAATGCTAGGACATGTCAATCAATTAACCTCAGGAAACATCCGTAAATCTACATTATAACCTTGTCATTAATCAACTCTAAAATGGTTAGGTGTGTTACAAGACTGAAAGGGAATTTACAAGAATTGCAGCGTTCAAAACATTAATGTGCCTTCACCCAAGCCCTTGTCTTGCTTTAAATTATGAGAGGCAATGTGGACATCATGGACATCACCTTCCTGTGTTAGAAACACAAACTTATTTAAAACCAAACCTTACCTCCTTACAAAAAGGAACATAAAGAAAATCTGAATAGTGATGGGTTTCTCTATGATCATTATTATTATAATTTGACAAGTGTCTGTAGTAACTCACAGGTGGAATCTGCCATTTAAAAATGTTCAAGTGTATTTTTTATTGTGTTGCAGACAAATATGTCCTATGAAGACTAAAATTAAAGGCAGGGTAAAAACCAAGGTTCACCAGTGAACTCTCAAAACTATTTCAGCTAAAAAATAAAGCCTGGTCTAAGGCCAGACACACTGGTCTTGCTGATGACATTCCTAACGTTCAAGCAACTCAGAAAAAAGTGTACCATCGCTGTAAAAAAGGCAAAAAAAGTTATTATTTAAATACAATCTCTAGCAGTCATGGTGAACTAAATTCTGTAAAGCTATAAAATACATTAAATGAAGTAGCCACTCCCCACTGCCTGATTCGATTCAAATTAATTTTGAAACTGTAACTGACAAAATATGTTTGTGATGCTTTTTAATAAATTTTAAAGCACTTTTAACTATTGATACATAAAATACTACTGTGGCAGACTACCTTAATCTTTGCCTCTTTTAGAAATAGAAATATCCAGCATTTGAACTACTTTTTAGATTAAATAAATTGTTTTTCAGTCTAGCTTTAGACCAGGTCATAGTAAGATCTCTATTGCTACTCTGGTCTTGGAGGACATTATAATTGGTATTCATAAAAGGAAGCTTTGTGCAGCTCTGTCTATAGATACAGTATGTCTAAGGCTTTTGACACTGTGGACCAACCATTACTTCTTAAGATGCTGTCATCAGTTGGACGAGACCTGGCTCTGTGTAGATGGTTTGAAAATTATTTAACAGGTAGAACACAGTGTGTACTGGAGTTAAATCAGGTTGTCCTGACATAGTGAAAGGCATTCCACTGGGATCGATTCTAGGTCCAGTTCATATCAATATTTACAAATATTTCTTCAGCTATAAATAACTCCACACTACATTTGTGATCAAAGGTTTTGAGAATGACACAAATACACATTTTCAAAACGTTTGCTGCCTCAGTGTTGATGAAGTCAATTTGCATATACTCCAGAATGTCATGAAGAGTGATCAGATGAATTGTAATTAATTGGGAAGCCTTTCTTTGCTATAAAAATGAACTTAATCCCCCAAAAAAACAATTTCCAATGCATTTCAGCCTGGCCACAAAAGGACCAGCTGCCATCATGTCAGTGATTGTCTTGTTAACACAGGTGAGAGTGTTGACGAGGACAGGGCTGGAGATCACTCTGTCATACTGATTGAGTTAGAATAACTGACTGGAAACTTTAAAAGGAGGGCGGTGTTTAAAATCATTGTTCTTCCTCTGTCAACCATGGTTACCTGCAAGGAAACACGTGCCATTATCAAGCTCCAATACAATAATTGAATGTGCCCTGTTTTAGCTCAAAACACTAATTATCTTATAACGTTATTAGTCAGAGCATGAATGAAGTAAAAAGAAATCGCTATTTTATACCACTAACAAGTCTCGAAATAGCACCACACTTCCACGGTAGCGTACTGAGGGTCCCTACATTCAAACCGAAGCATTGAGAACTTTGTAAGTGTCAGTTTATTAGATATATATACATAAAGACAGTACCGTTTGCATACGTCTCGACCAGTCAAACCACGAACCCCGTTCTTTCCTTGTAGTTAGTCACGCATATATTTTAATTAACAGATATAATTCATGCATTTCCATGTAATTACATTTCGCAAACGTAATTCCTATCTACCCATTGGGAAACCACGGACCGTGGGAGATTCCAAGTCACAGTTCAGCTCACATAGCACAGCGTTCGTGGTTCGACTGGTCGAGACTGTGTTCAGATGATCTTTTTACTCTGCAACTACTTGAAACAAGGGGTAACAAGTGCCACTTTAATTTACGGCCCGCGGATGTTGTACTTAATCTGTAACTACGTGAAACAAGGGGGTAACATGTTTGACTTACACTGTAACAACACAAAACAATGGAATATTTACACAGTAACTACAGAAAATAGTTCTAATTTTGCTTGCCTTGTTTTCGCTATAGTTGGCTTGTCTTTTTTTAATTTTGCTTGATGACCCAACAAAATCCTTTACTCTTTTTCTTTCTTAGGGTTAGTAGCTTATATTGAAAATTCCAAATAAGTCCTTACCAGAAACCCATTAACTCATTCCGCTGAATTTCTAGTTTTGTTGTTCAGTAATCTCCATCATGCATCATGAAATGATAGAATATGTACCCTGTGGTTAAAAAGATATACTTAGGCCTATAAATATATTTGAATACCTATTTATTATTCCAAAAAGGTGTGTGCTGTATGATTATGATTAAATGAAGTATAGCAAATTTACTATATGAACTGCTGAACACCCAGCACACTTTATAACCATGTCAGAGGTCTCTCCTGAATCTTCACAGTTTGCAGAATCCACTTGGATGATGTAAAGGCAGCCACGGTACAACAATGCCACTGTGATCACTACACACCAGCTTTATGTGGAGAGGAGTGTGATCGAGCCAAATCAGTGAATGTGTGTGTTCTCCCTAAATTGCTCTCAAACATAAGATTGTTGTTTTGCATGTAGCCTAAGCCATATCACGTAATATTTGAATAGTTAGCCCGAAGTTATGAATTAATTACTGTAGCCTATATAAATTATTTGTAATTGTCCATGTTTTTTAGCATAGTAGGTCATACATACCATGTAATATTAAAATAGTTAGCCCTTAGTTATAAAATACTTACTGCATATATTATTTGTATTTTTCCTGGTTGTTACCCCTTTTTTCCCCAAATATTATAAATTGTTCCCTTATAATTACACATAAGTACTTTATAGGTACACTATAATTATGGAAAGGTACACTGTAATTTCGGTGTACTTACGCAGTACTTTCCGGGCTGTAATTTAAAGCTTTACCAAAAAGGGTTCATCACTTTTAGATGTTATCCCTTAGATCCTTTTTGTCTGTCTATATCCATAAATAAACCAAACCAAAGAAATCTCCTACTGAACAGTTAGTACAAACTGTGCAATATGGTAAAAAAAGATAACAGTATACTTCAGAGGTACAGTACATTTTAGAGCTGGACAGAAGCACACGATATATCAGTGTAAAACACTGCACATATACCAAAAGGCTTTTGCAACAGCGCCACCTAGCCAACTGCATTGCTTTGAAAGCAGACATCTTGACCTAACAGCCTTGACAACTGAAAAAGGGTTTCCTGATACATTCTGTGAATTAGAGGCTTTCAATTTGTCTTTTTGAAATTCACAAGCAATATTTGTTTGGCTGTGAAAAACCCAACGAATGGAGTCATACAGTATTGTACCTGCAAAATGGCACTACTTTAACTCAATATCAAATACATTTATATTACATATTTATATCTATTTCTAAAGCCAGAGTTGTAAAAAATACAAATTAAAAGTAATGGGAGTTCATACCTAACTAGTTACCATAATTAATACATGTTCTACTCACTGGTCAGGAAACTAATATCTGCTCATTTTTAAAGGTTTAAACCTGGCATGAAACTATTGTAGCTTATTTGACCCCTCATTAGTGTAAAAGTAGTCCAAGTACATAATTCAACAACCAAGGTACTGGAACAGTGACCATAACTTATTAGGCCACCTTAAACGGTGTGTGTGTGATATAATGGCACCAAACCTTGAGGTTTCAAACCATCAACATTTTATGTCATCAGATGGATTTAGTGAATTAATGGAATAAAAAACCAGCAGTTCAAGCTGGAAAAGCTCTTACAGAAATTTCCCCTTGTGCGTAGGTAATATTTCTTTCTAAGCACTTAGAGAGCAGAACAGTAGTTTTTTAGGTCACCCCTCTATGGTGTAATTCCAAAGCCGAACAATGTACAGTATTTACACGGTCTTATATATTAGAGTCACATTTAGCCTGTCACTCAAAGCAAAGATTGAGTAATAACCATCCATATGAGGTCCTAGCCCTAATTTACTAGCCATAGAAATTGAATGATTAGAAATGCCATTCCAAATCAAATCAATGTAGCAGAATGGTCAGAGCGGCAGCCATTTTTACATGTACCATTCAATTGCAAAGATCTAGCGGCCTACTTCCACATTAAACCGATTTGCGTGTTGTCACCGTGACAACTAACAACAATCGCCATTTTGTTGTGTACTAATCGAATGAACACGCCAAGCAGCTTAATGCCCTTTCTATCCATTCTATTTCTATGATTTTAGCCCAGCATCCATCTCCTACCCCTCCTACATGTCCATCCTACCTCAGGATCAGACCAGCTCCACAGTGGCTCCTGGGGTGTCTCGTTTCCCTGGATGTTATCCTGGCTGACATGAATTAAGACAGTAATAACTGGGCAGGCATCACAGGCAGCTGCTTTTTTGTCAGATAAACTGTTAAATAAGCAGGTTTATTACACTCGTGTTTCTGTCTGGCATCTCCTTTAACCCCCTCCTCACTATCACTGCAACACAACATATGGTGTGGAGAATGCAAAAAGGTAGAGTGCAGAAAGGGAGAGTAGAGATTGTAGAAAGTGGGTGTAGAATGCAAGACGGTGGAATGTCAAGGGGCAAAAAGTGAGGCTAGAGTACACTGCAGTACAGAATCTAAAAAAGACATGAGCGTGTTTCTCCATTGCAGACCAGAGATCTGTGCCACACCATCTCTTGCAGGAAAGGAGGGTAACTTGATCATAGTAATTAGAGAAATGGCCATCTGCAAATCTCTTCTGCACCGGAGTTTTCTGCGTCATTAGACAACAGCAGGCTGCTACAGTTTGTGGGTGTAAGTGGGTGTGTACGTGTGCACAGGGATTACTAATATTGGCTCGTCTCTCTCTTAAAATACCAACTGCCCTGGTCTCCATTGACCCTTTCACATGCCCCGTCCTCACAACATTGACGTGACCTTCTTAACCGATTAAACATAGGTGCCGGTTTCAATCTGCTCTCTCCCTCCTTCCCTCCTTCTCAGTTGGCAGAATTAACTTTGAGAGCTGACAAATCACAGAGCATGTGGTCACTGACACATCGTGTTAGTCTGGCGCTCCCTAATGTCTGCTGCTGTAAACTAACCAGTCAGATGGCTCTTTGGTACAGTCACCCCTCAGTGAAACGACACAGTCACCCAGGAGACCGTGGCGACAGTTACCCAGGAGACCGTGGCAACAGGGAACCTTCCAAAGGATGAAATTTAATTGGCAGCATTCAATAGTTTCAAAAAGCCTTCCAGAATGTACCGGAAACCCAAAACTCAGTGAATTAACAAAGTGAGTTAGGGAATTTTGACCAGATTATGTAACATTTTAGCTTGTTTCGGGGTAAGGAAGCTGGTACTGGAGTTTTCCCCATAACGACAGCTTCCAAGTTTTCAATGAATATGCTGCGAGACAGCATAATGCATTATTGAGTGGTGGCTGGCAGAACAACTGGCCAAAATCAGTCTCTGTTGTGCTCTGGGCACATGTGGGAATGAACTCAGTGAACAGAGCTTTTAAGAAGGCCACTGGCAAACGCTCAAAACGTCAAACTTTTAATAGTACTTCGAAGTACAGTAAGCTTGCTGGGCAAGCTTTGTGCCTTATGTGCCTTCAATTTAAATGTCTACTGTATAGTGATGTCCACTGTTTGACAGCAGAGAACTGTCCCTGTATTATGCGTGTGTATTACAAGTGCATCGAAACAAATAGAATATACTGAAGAAGTTCATTTTTTCTCGTAATTTCGATTAAAAAAGGTTAACCTTCATACAGTATATTCTAGATTCATTACACATAAAGTGACATATTTCAAGGCTTTTTTGTTTACATCTTGATGATTACGGCTTACAGCTCGTAGAAATTAAAATTCAAAATATTATAATAAATAATATTCAATACAGAAATGTGACCTTCTGAAACATATGTTAATTCATGCACTCATTACTTGGTCGGGGCTCCTGTTGCACGAATTACTGCATCAATGCAGTGTGGCATGGAAGTAATCAGCCTGTGGCACTGCTAAGGTGTTCTGGAAGCCCAGGTTGCTTTGATAGCGCCCTTCAAATAATCTTTATTGTTGGGTCTGGTGTCTCTAATTTTTCTCTTGACAATACCGATTCAGGTCAGGTGAGTTGGCTGGTAGATGGCTGAATTGACTCTGGACTTAAAGACAGTAGACCAACCCCAGCAGCATGGTACCCCAAAGCATCACTGACTGTGGAAACTTCACTGTACTTCAAGCAACTTAGATTATGTGCCTCTCCACTTTTCTTCCAGACTCTGGGACCTTGTTTTCCAAATTAAATGCAAAATGTACTTTCATCTGAAAGAGGACTTTGGACCACTGAGCATCAGTGCAGTTCTTTTTCTCCCTAGCCCAGGTAAGACCCTTCTGACATTGTCAATGGTTCAGGATTGGTTCGACACTAGGAATGCGACAGTTGATGTCCATGTCCTGGACACGTCTGTGCATGCTGGCTGTTGATGCGCTGACTCCAGCCTCAGTCCACTCCTTGTGAAGCTCCCCCAAGTTCTTGAACAGGCTTTGCTTGACAACCCTCTCAAGGCATCCCTGTTGATTGTGCAACTTTTACTACCACACTATTCCCTTCTAGTCTACTTTCCATGAATATGTTTGTTGCAAAACTCTGCTAACAGCCAGCCCTTTCAGCAATGATCTTCTGTGTCTTACCCTGCTCATGGAGGGTGTCAATGAGTGTCTTTTGGACAACTGTCAAGTCAGCAGTCTTCCCCATGATTGTGGTTGTGAGTACAGAACCAGACTGAGATTAAAGGCTCAGGAAACCTTTGCAGGTTTTGAGTTAGTTAGCTGATTAGAGCTCTTCTCATGTCCACATTTCTGTATTATAAATTATTTATTATAATATTTTGATAATATTTGTATTTTTATTTCCATGAGCTGTAAGCCGTAATCATCAAGATTGAAACAAAAAAGGCCTGAAATGTCATTTTATGTGTAATGAATCTAGAATATATGGAAATATGATTTTACCTTCCTTTCCAGTATTTTGCTCCTCTTCATTCCTTTTAGTCTTTATGCACGAATACCCTAATACTGTATGGCTCATTCACCATCTCTCTGCCTGGAACACGGAATACTGCTGTAGTACTGAACTTCTTCAAGTGCCAGCTGCTACAGGCTTGCAGACCCATATCCAAGCATAAGGCCCTAAAACTAGGGGGCCCCCAAACGGGGGTTAATAAAATCATTGTGCTCTTGAGACTTCCGTTGAAGCAGAAGCCTGGAGAGTGTCTCGTGGCATGCGTGGATTCTGGATTTTTTATTTAGTGGGCAGTGGAAAAGGAAATAGAATGGTATCCGATGTGCTTTTAAAGACACATCCCAACATCGACTGTCTTGGGTCAGCTGCCTGGGAATTGTCGTATTGAAGTGGGCGTTAATCACAAATTGGATATCAGGAAATTGAAGAATGAAGAATAACAAGGTCAAATGTTGAATGCTGAAATGATTACCTGACCACTGAATTGGTAAATGTTTCACATCTCCATTTGAGTCATTTAGCAGACACTCTTATGCAGACAGACTTACAGAAAGTACAGGGACTTCCCCCTGGAGCAACTAGGGTTAAGTGACATTTGGTACAGTCTGGAATCTAACCGGCAACCTTCCGACTACAAGTCTGACTCTTTAACCACTAGGGGTGGCATGGTTCACAAACACACGGTTCAGTTCATATCCCCGTTTTAGGGTCATGGTTTTCGGTTCTGTACGATTCTTGTTGTTATTTTTTATTTTAAACTTAACACTCCAGAAATATACTTCAGCATATGATATATAGCTTAATTATCCACAATTTAGGATACAGTATTAATAAATAGTTATGTCATGTAATCTTGCATGAACAGAATTTGACTTGACTTTAAACACATTATTGGGACCATCTCTGAGGAAAGCTAGGTGAGATTTTGATACAGCAAGAGGGAAGACGTTAATGATTTCAACAAGCTTTTCATTTATTTAGTGTGAATTGCCATTTACAGGAACTCATGTGCCTTTTTAGCACATGACGATTGAAATATTACAGAATAGCTATTTTGTAATGATACTTCCCAGAGGTAAAAATGAACAATAAGGTTTATTTAAGTCAGGCAGACAAAAGCAAGGGATCCGACCAGACTTGCCAAACAGCAAAATATAAGCTACAGTACAATAGGGAAAAAAACCAAGGCAGAATCGTACTTACAATACCTCGCAAAGAGGCAAGGAGAGGTGTGTGACTTAAATACTGCATGGAGTGAGCAGGTGTGGTGAATTAGGCTAATTGTGTCCGGGTATGGGAAATGTAGTTCTTAGGAGACCTGACTAGGAAGCTGTAGTCCATAGGAAGAATAACTGGGGAATGGGAATTGTAGTTCTGAGCAACATAAACAAAGGAAGTGGGTGTTTCCAGGGAAGGGGAACTGGGAAACGTTACATATTTAAATTACTTGCATTTTTAAACTGCCAACTTCAGTGTAGCTCTTAAAAAAATACACGTGACGTGACCTGCAGCACTCCACACTCCACCATTGAAGAGCGGTCGGCTCTACAAAAATCTTTTAAACTGACCTTTGTTGATCTGAAATGAGGACAGATTCAGCAACTGTATGGCCTATTCCTCGCTAAAAATGTTTTCAGAAAAAGTTTCTATTTCTGTAAAATAAGAGATCGTATTCAGAACGAGACGCCATTAGAGTCTGTTTTAAAATTCGGGTGCAGCCAGACCCATGTGACGCGTTCATCCAATCAGCTGCCATGTGTTGCGTTTGTCACGCTCATCCCGCTCGTCATTTCCGGTAAGTGTTTAAAGTGTTCACAATGGCAGTAAGTGGTTTGTGCACATTAGCAGTGTACCGACAAACCGTGCGACGCACACACGCTCCGAACCGACTCAAGCGAACCGAACGGTTCGGATGTTTTTCATGAACCATACCACCCCTACTAACCACTGAGCCATCTGACGCCCATGAAATCTGGAGTAAAAAATGTGCGGGCAATGTGCCGAGACGCCTTGACTTCCAGGGGGCTTTTGAACCTATCATGTCTGTTGTTTGACAACATTCCATGTCTTTCAGAAACTTCTGAAAAAAGCTTTGTTTTGGCTTGGTTTTGTTAGGTCCCTTCCTGTTAAAAAACAGACAGGCTCCTCTACGGCATCGTTCCCTCTTCTTTAAACTAGATCAAAGCTCCACATCCATAGACAATCTGGCTGGCAGCTTTCCACTTCCCTGTGGACAAGTTCTTTCTCTCCAGTGGTATGACCTCTGCTTTTCTTCATCCTTTATTCACGATGCTCCAATGTTAATGGTGCAATTGTAGAAGTCAGGCCTTTGGACAAGAAGCTGTTATGATTAAAATATTCATACATTTTACTGGCAACTGCAGTCTTTTATTAGCCTATTCATATGGGACCCAAATACACCTTTGTAAAATGGGAGGAAGACCTGACCACCAAAATGCATATATAGCATCGAGATGGGATGCCAGCCTGGAATACATCTACACTTGATCAATCTCCAGACAGCTTTATATGATTATATGATTTATTATATTACATGAAATACTTTATTTTACACCAGTAGCATAGCACCCACTGCTGGTTTACTTCTAAAGCCCTGGATGGGAGACCAATGCTGCTGGAAGTGGTGTTGGAGGGCAAGTAGGGGGAACTCTTCCTTCCGGTCTAAAGATCATTTCCAATGCCCCAGGGCAGTGAAGGGGACATTTGCCCTGTGGAGGGTGCGATCTTTGGCATGGGACATTAAACGGGTGATCTGAGTCTGTGTCGTCAATAAAATCCCACTGCACTTATTGTAAGAGTATGGGTGTTAACCTCGGTGTCCTGCACACATTTCCAATCTGACCTCATACTATCATGTCAACCTAACAGCCCTAAATCACATTAAATACGTTCTGAGGGAACTATTTTGTAAAACCGAACTATGTCAAATATGAACGTATGAGAGGGTCAATTACGTTGGTAGGAAACTAAATTGAACACTCGAATAACGTTCAACATGAACATTAGAAGATCATGACGTAGCATGTAAATAGCGTAGTTTTTGCTAGGGCGGAGGTCGGGGATGGTGGATGGGCGTATAAATCCGCGACTTGCATGCCAGTGTTCGCGAGTTCAAATCCAGACCGGCAGTTTGTGTGTTTTGTTCTACATTGGTTGCGTCATGCAGACACGCGATCAGTGTTTGTAATGTTAACCCTAACCTTAATTCTAACCTTAACCTCAGTAACGTCATATCTAGCCTTAACCGTTAGTAACCTCATGCCTAACCTTAACCGTTAGTATCCTCCTACCTAACCTTAACTGTGAATGTTGCAATATAATTTCGAACGCTATGGAATGTAGGCCTATGGAATGTTCTCGCATAAATCCGCTAAACGAAATGTACCGGAGCAACGTAATTCAAGTACAAATATAGCCTAATAACAAAACGTGCAGTTCAAACGTAAAAACACCCTAAATAGGTTGGCATAGAACGTAATTTAGGTTTTCAAAATAGTCTCCTGAGAACGTAATTTGGGAGAAATTCTGAGATTTACGGTTGCAGCAACCTAATCATCCCCAGCTTTTAATTGGCTCTTTTATCCCCTTCCCTCCCCCCACTTCTCCCCAGGTTGTTGGTGCAAATGAGAATATTTTACCTGCCTTTGGCATATAAGTTGGTATTGTCTGGTAAAATAAAAAGGTTGACTTACCTGTGGAGGTCACTGTCACTGGTTTGGGGTCTTTGTGATATTTCAGGATCCTGGAACTGATTATTTAGGGAATTTCAAATGCTCTAGCAACAATAACCATAGGTGAGGGAAGTGTTGGGGAATGTGAAGGGTGTATGGGTGGTAGTGGAGGCTGGTGAGCCTAAATTGAGGAGGATAGGTGTATATTATTGGTTGAAATGGAGGAAATGGAATGGTATCTCACACTGGGTTTAAAGTATTTAACTCCGTTTACTACAGTCCAGACAGGAATGTGAGCCCATCTTCCTCAATTAGGGTTCATCAGCCTCTACTGGTTCTGTTCTGTTCTGGTTTGTTTGTGTAGTTTTATCATTGTGTACACAGTATCATTTAATAATTAAAAAACGGCAAAACAAATAATAAGAGTAAAGTCCAGCTAAAGAATTCAAAGGAGAAGATAAAGGAAACACTTTGGTGAAGTAAACAGCTTACTCATCCGCCAGCAGTCATTATGGATTATTTATCCATTGATAACTGATTAATTAATTATTGATCAAGCAATTTTTTATATCCTGTACTTAACCCTATAAGCTCTACTGACGCTCTAGAGAAAAAAGAAAAAAGAAAACCTCTATATCTCGCGAACCATACATGCTAGCAACTTGAAGATCAGACAAAAAGAATGAGTGGTTGCTCATTCCTGTGGGTTAAACACAGCCAGAGTTATGGTGCCTCAAAGTAGGTCATGGTTTTTAGGCGGTCGCCAATTTTACTAAACACATTACAGACAGAAGGTTAAAAGTGAAAATGACAAAATAACAACTCTGTAATGATGTAGGACATCATCCTGCATAACACCAACACTTTTGAAAAGTGAAAAATTAATGGGATTTAAAAAAACTTATTGAAATATAGTAAGAATAAGCAATTGACAAAAAGCAATAAAAAGCCTTATTCATTATGGTTTACATGCTTTTACATATAAAAAACAACAAAAAATACATACATTCTTAATTTTTGTTGGGATAAATATTTTATAAAACATAATATTCCATGATCCAGGATGTTGGATTTCATTTCTCCATGTTGTACCCATGGGCCTGCTGAGTCCAGAACCATAAGACACTCCCAGGCAGACCTAAAACCCCTTAGACCTTGAAGGTTTAAGACACTTTTTTATTCCCATAATTTGCTGCTGTACCCAACAACCTCATAAACACTCACACAAATTATATGTTTTAGGATTAATATGCAGTATACATGAAAACATATGAACAACCCCTGCTACTGTAAGATGTAACTTTTTGACCCTTTTCCCTTCTTCGATGTCTGGCCACATTGTCATTCATTTAATCGATGTTGAAAGTAAGAAGGGCCATTAACAAAGAATGAGCCATACTTCTATTTCTTCTCACTGGAAGGCATGATAATGAAACTCCATTGAAGAATACCCAGGCAGTTTCAGATGCTACATGAGCACGATTTATTGTTGTCCCCGAGCCACCCCCTCTATGCCCAATGCCCTCAACTCAGTCCAGACCCAGTCTCTGGAGCCAGCGTGTAGGTTTTTGGACCCCAGCCAGGGGTGAGAACAGTAATTGCAAACAGGGAAGGTGCCAGGGGCTTGGTGTGGTGTCAGCCATTTGAGCCCAGTCACTAGGCAATAATGGATTATTGTGTAGACTCTCATTACTTATGTCTCCCTCTCTCGTTCTCTTTCATTCCTTATCACGCTAGATGCCACCATATCTATCGTTTGCGCTGCATTCTGATTAAATTTAAATAGCCTTATTGGAATAATATTATTTTTTTACATTACCATGACGTGTGTATGTGTGGAAAATTAGAAAGAAAAAAACCTGTTACAAATATGATATGATAAAGGTACAGTGTTATAGCTATGTGAAAAGTATGAATGATAAGAAAAAAATATCAAGTTTATAATAAAGAAAATACTTTTCATTATTTAAAAATGAAATGCTGTGATTATATATGCCAGTGTTTTGCCTAACGTATATGGCCATTTATTAATATTTAATTTGTTTTCAAATCCTTTTTGGCTAAGCATGAACTGTGGGAAATATTTTGCTAATATGGTTACACATTTGGCAGTAGATTTAAAAATTCTGCTCAGTTTTCAGCTCTTTTTTTAAGCTCAGTCTGTAGAGCTGGTTCTGCCTACGGCAACCTCTGTGGATAACAAGGCAATGCTCACTGAGTCAAGATTATATACATTTTAGGTGAGCTACTCCACTACTAAGAGCTGGCTGAGGAAGTGCTTCTCCAGGTTCATCTCCTACATGAGAGATTTGCTATGGAAGGGTTGATGACTGCTTTCCTTCAAATGGTTGTGAATATGCACAGCCTCTCATGCATTTCATATTTATCCCTGCATGCATTATTTGGGTTGTTGTGCGGAACTCTTAGGATACTCTAGCAGAGTATTGTATGTGGTCCCCATTGGGTATATATGCATTTTATAAAATCCTAGTTGGTAATTGCACCCCAAACCCTTAAACATCAGAGGAATGTGGTTTCTTCATGTGAATGCAATATTTTAAGCCAAATCCTGATTCTATTATTTTCGATGGCCTTTTCTGATGTCTCTTATTTTATCCAAAGCCTTTTTGAATACACCTGAGGTGTTGATGTTTAGGCCAAGGTAGGAGTAATTATTTATTTGCTCTAGGGCCAGATATACTTGAATTTATGTTGTCCATGCATTTTTTAATTGTTGCCTTATGGATATTTGCCCTCAATGGCCAAGATTAAGAAAAATTGTAAGACAGAGCTGCTGTACTGTACAGTAGAACCTCACATGCCGGGGACAGAAGCAACAGACAAGCTTTGCCCCCTCCTGGTGAGCCTGAGAATGTTCACCTTTCACCCCCTCCCTTATGTTAAGTGTCAGTTGTTTTTCTTAGACTTTTGTTCACATGACATTTCATCACATTTTGTTCAGCCTATACATCTCTTCTCTCACAATCAACTAGCCACAGCTGTAGTCTATTCATTCATTAGTTCTGTGTATATAGCTCTGGTGTTTTGTGTAGTCTGTCGCTCACTGTTAGTATGTTACTGTTTGTTTGGTGTAGAGTTCATTTCAATGTTTACAAGGAAAGCATTTGGCTCATCGAAGCCCATTTATTTTGTACAATGTTTTTCCAGATTAAAGTTTGCTTGCTTTCATTTCTTTACTTCGCATTTGTCTTTGTTACTCCCTACTCATGCATAGGCCAGCACCCCCTCCTCGTCAGCGCTTGGTTTCTCCCAAGTTTTAGGGCTTCCTCTTTTCCCTGACACTTAGCTCTGCAATAACGCAATTACACCCACCTGATATACTGCACCCCTGCCAACAGTTGGCTCATTAGTGGTGTATATAGCCTCTGTTCTGTTTTTAATTCATTGCTGGATACTGTTGACGTACGCTTGCCTTTTTTCAGTTCGTTAAAGGGAAACTTCACCCTACAGCTATCTGGAGGTGTTAGTAGCTTCTCCCAGATATTTGTAGAAGAGTGAGATATGTTTCACCCATGCCTGGCTAGTGTAAGAGCAAGATTTGAAATTTTGTGGGAAATTTACATACTCAGACGTCACCATGTGTTTCGAATGGACGTTGGAGATGGGAAAAATGAATATAGGCATGTATTCTGTTGCGAAATTAAGCATCCCTATTATACTGATCTGGCTTTCTAACCTACTCCTTAAAGCCTTGGTTGTCCTTGATTTTTTATATGTATAGCTTGTCTTTCTGTGACGTTTCTATCAGCCGTTTTAATGCTAAACAGACGAGGTGGTATGATTTTTTTCAGTATGTATAGAACTACAACGCTGGCTTCCTTGTTTCAAGCCCCGCCCACCCGGCATGTTCTCTGGATTCTGTGAAACAGTTCGTAAACAAAGTCACTGGTAACACAATTGCTATTTACCTAGGATTTGCAGATGAGGAATTTTACAACTTGCTTTTACATTCTGAGTGACATCCAACTATACATGTTTGCGCTGAGTACACTTACAACAAATGGAGTTTGATATTCAGCTTCAACAAGGCAGCATGTTCTACAGATAATCCAGTTGAAATGCGGTTAATAAAGAAAATAAAAATCGATAATTTTTTAGATAAAGAAAAATGGATGGGATCGCATCGCTTTTCAGCCGCTTTCAAGCTGTAGTGCCGGTTAATTTAGCATGTAGATCCCTTTCATAATCTTCCGACCTAAAATGCCGACTGCAAACCCTAACTTTTTATAGCCTATTGTAAAGTGTGAAAGATTACTCCTGCTTTTTGGGCTTGTTTGTAATTTCTGCAACCAGGTACAGAACACCAAATGGGAATAAGGAATAGATATTAGACTAAAATGTATGTATAACTTTGTTGTTTTTGCATCTACTGGTTTCTAGAAGGATGCTTTGATTTGCTCAACATTAAAATCTTGAATTTGCACTGGTCTCCTCCTTTCTACATCAAACTGTGACAAAATAATGACAACATTTTACATTTTACAGTGGTGTGGTGCCATTATTGCAGACATGTCTAGTGTGTATGCCAATTCATTGATAGATATGTTGTAAAGAGTGGGGCTTATGCGGCATCCCTGTCTCACGCCCCAGCCCTGAGGGAGTGGACTGTAAAAGCCGAGTAGAATGTAATGCCAAAAATAATCAAAATCATTTAGAATCAGTGGGTTTCGAGGTCTTTAGCAACTGATTAGATTTTTTGTACGTTTTCATATTCATATTTGATAACTTACAAAAACGTTTTTGCACTTGTTCTGTGATATACTGTAGGGAAATAAAGCTCTTCTGTTTCTTACAATTTCATTCTGTCGAACCTGATCTGGGCAGTCTGCTGATCAGAATGAAAACATGTACAGTTTAAGACCTCAAAGATGAAATTAAACATTATAAAGAAAAAAAGTAAAATGGTTAATTGTTTGGGGGCTTTTGCAGGAGTATTTTTGCACCTGTTAATATACACAAGCACATAAACAGATAAAAACATACACACAAGCAGGCAGGCTCAACTTCATGTATGCACACTATTGAGAAGTATATTCTATATAATCATGTTTAAATAAAGGTTGGACAGTTTAGAATGGTATTACTAGATGAGAGAGTTGGACAGCTATAGTTGGAGCCTGTTGGAAGATTCTAGGACATGTAAGACAGACAGGGAGAAGATTCAGGGTCAAGCCAGATAAGACTATCCTTTAGGATAGGGGGTAGTTGGTCACTATGACAACAACTGCCTGAGACAAGGAAGCAAGGCCAAGGATGACGTAGCTTATGGCTTACTACTTAGAGCTTATAACTCTGTTATATATTAGACTGCTTATAACTATATGATCTATTGTAGGTTAGACTGTAATTCCATCACAGGTCTAATACATGGAGATGCCATTCAGACTAATAGAACAGGGCATTTTACTGACAGGACATTAGACGGATAAGGGTTACTGAGTTATTCAGATAACAGCTAGCAAGGAGTACACTACGTAGTATGGAACATATATGTATATTCCTCAAGGTTAGGAGCAGTGGCCCGGACATTAAGAGATAGTAACCTACGTAGGCAGAGGTTGAGGTGACCAGCACATGTTCTCACATGAGACAGTCATGGGTCTGAGGAGAATCTTCTAGAAGGTTTGCGAACAACAATGCTTGGGCTATATAACCCAGTTCCATATGATCATTCAGGGCATTTGCCACAACACATCTTAATGCCTTGTTATGAGATGACCCTGTATCCATAACAAGGAGAACTTTATTAAAGCATTCTATTATCAACCACTACCTGACTCCTGAAACCATCATTTCAACAACGATCTTACCTGCCTGAAATTCACCATCTATCAACGCACACACGCACACACGCACGCACGCACGCACGCACGCACGCACACACACGCACGCACACACACACACACACACACATACAAACTCATGCACACAGTTTAAATGCGTGAGTCCATACTTTACATAACCTCACACACGAAGAAATAAATACAGCCAATTTATAATTTAATTTGACCTTTTATATTTCCAACCCCCTAAAAGGACGAAGGGTAGGAAAAGATGAAAGTGTGCTGTGACCACACTGGAAATTCACTAAATAGTTCATATCTGCTTCTAAAGAAAAGCTGGCGACAGCAGAACTGTCTGAGGTGTTCTAGAATTCTGACTCACCATAATGCAGGGTAACGGGGAATCCAAGGTGGCAACCCCAGTCAATCAAGCAGTCTGGTCAGGGGCACCCTGTGATATTTTTATATCATGATAAGTATGTACTGTAGGTAGGTGTATGTGGTAATGGAGGGAACTAGCCTGCTTTGTGAATGGCTATGTCATGTCACTCTCAGGTCAGGGGGGATGTACTATATGTCTCTTGAAGTTCAAGGTTGACCATTGTATTTCAAGCATTTTTTGTGATTTTGCAGGACTTGTTGAAAACACGATGGCCTCTACATTGAATGGGAAAATGTCATATTCCTGGTCAATATCTTTGGAAGTTTGAAAGACAATCATCATACTAATATTTGCTTCTGTTACTATATTATGAGTGTCCTTGAACTGATTATTTACATGCAGTAAATGTTAAATGAATTATTTCAGAAAGACTGTTTGTGCATGTTGTACATCTGTTTGTGTGCTTGCACATACTGTATAAAATGAAAAGGTGTTTCTGTCTTTTTCAGTGTGTATAATCCCGACAACACAAAAATTTTGAAGCCTGCACCCCTTGGCCAACAATACATTTATAATAGTCCTGAGGCTGGCTCACAAAAGGGCCAGGACATTTACATAATAATATGATACTAACCATATTTAATACGATGACTCATTCCTTGTACAAATGCTAATCATCATGTTCCTTGAATTTGCATAGAACGGATTAGCAGACTCATACAGACATCCTGGCCGCATCTTAATCCGAAATATAAGAAAATCAACCGACATTCTATGTTTAAAATTGCATTAGAAAACCTAATGCACCTTAATAGTACAAGATCAGCTGTTTGTTTTTATATGAATGTTTTTTAATTTCTGTAACTGTCGAAAATTCCAGTAACAGCAAAGGTTTGCTAAAATATATAATATCATATCTGCAATCCTGAAACTGACAGACACAAATGACAGTCAGTGGATTAGTTTAAAGTCAGTTGTAGCTATTTAAACATATAAAGGGCCAATTTCTCGGACACAGATTAAGCCTAGTTTTGGACAAAATAATCAGGTTAAATGGAAATCTCTATTGATCTTATGTATAAAATACATCTCAAAGTCACCTTGTAAGCTCTTTTGTTCCATAATTTTTCCTGGAAATACTGTCTTCAACTAAGTTGAAGAGAAAACATTGTTTAGTCAGTGAAGTTGATAAAGTAAACATATAACACAACCTCAATCAGTGGGTAGCTCACATCAGAGCTGAAACACACAATTATGGTTCAAAACCAATGAACATGAACTCCACAAATGCCCGACTCAGATGTTAATTAGTGAACAAAGCCTTATTTAGACATCACTTAGTGTGCTGCGTTTAAAGGTTTGCCTCCATCCCTGTTGTTGGGATGAGTCGCAGTCGAGCGTGAAGTTAATTAAAAGGGAATTTGTCATTGCAAGATAGCACCCATTCAGTCATGCCGCAACACCTTTCCACATGTTGTTGAGTCTGGTAAGTCACCGGATTGACACAGAGGAACTAGCAGTTTGCTTAAAGAGATGAAAGAGGGTGTTTTAGAAAGGAAATACTTGCAATTAATAGTAATTTTTAGTATCAACCAGCCATTTTGTAGTGGTGTAGTGCAGGGGTTCCCAACCCTTTCCTCCCTATTTTCATTTGCCAAAGGACCCACATTACAGCTGGATTTTTGTTATAACGAACCACCAGCTTTATTGTGTTTTATCTACATTCAGAGTATGTGACTTTCTCCAAACATAGGACACTTTGGTAAGGGTGGCACCTTTTAACAAAAAATGTTACAGTTAATAAACCAGGCAAGTTAACACCTAAGATCCTGATCTTATTTGCAGCAACGGCCTGCGAGTAATCAGAGTTAACTGTCCTGCTCACACACAAAACAATAAGACTTTCACCTTGGCAGTTGGGGGACTTAACTGGAGGACTAAAAATAAATCAAAATAAAGTGTATGCAACCAGTAAAACTTAAAAATTGTCACTTTAATCTTTATCAAATTTTAAGCTCAATACACGCTGTGTCTGAATTAATAAATTATTGCATCCTCTTTCCTTTCTCCCTGTCCTATTGAATATCAAAGCCAGTCCCTTTGACCTACTCTGATGGATTTGGAGAAGGACACATGGATATAGTAAGTAGGATGGGAGGAGCACGCATCTTATATCTGTGTCTAGTGGTTGGAGTGTGCCATGAATGGAATGACTAAGCTATGAGCAGAATGATAACACCTACACACACCTGCTGTTGCACACTTGACTCAATTCATGTCTAAAATCTGTAATGGAGCAATAATCCACGTGGCATTTTATTGAGGTTACCATAGAAACAGTAAATGGTGGTTGAGGATACAGACCTAATTCAGATCAGAGCGTGGCTTGGCACTAAGCCCCAAGATACTGCAATGATACTGTGTAGTGTCTGGTTTCATCGCTGCTTATTTAATCTGCAGTGTGCCCTGGTATTGGTGTCTGCTTGGTGGCTGGTTAACCGGTTGATTCTGGTCTAAATGAGATTTAATTCAGTGAGTGGGTGGTCACTGAGTCAACCATGGACTTCCAAGACACATTGTTTTGCAGACTAAACCATTTCTTTCCATGTATATGGTTCTGTACATGCTGTTCTCACTTGCTTGTTATCTTTCCCGAAGGGTGATAAAGAGGGAGGTGGCAGGGGGATACAGAACAAGGACAATGGGGGTAATAGCTTCTGTAATGAGTGTTCCACCTCTGACCAATCACAGCACAGTTTTCCAGGTAAAACTAAAAAATCCTGTGTGTGACATGCCAAAATCCCCCTGGTGAAAATGTAATCCCCAGAAAAAATACACAAAATTGACATCAACTACATGAGTCGCACATTTTGTAGCTTTTGTCTGGAATAAAAATTGGCCTTAAGTCAGAGACCACATTCTGTCTGTCTGTTTATGTCTGCCTGTCTGTTATATACTGATCAATGCAGGCTAGATTCACTCACGCTGCACAACATGCCTTTGGACTTCAACCTGATGCATTGATAAATATACATATTGTTAAACCAGTCAAAATAAACACAGATCATCATTCAAGAGACATTGCACTCTCTGGAAAGTAATGCAGGATCTAAAAGGTGTTTTTGCTAAGTTAATTATCTCATTCACATCCTGGTTATAATGTATATAATTTCCCACGACAGCCCAGCATGGACCTTAACCCTAGTAGCTCCACCTAACTTCGCTATAACCATGTCACTGTTCCTCCTAATCACCCATCTCATCTATCTTGCCCTGGCCCAGGCAGAAGGGGCGTTGGGACAGACAATGGAATTATTCCCATTACATTAGAATAATTCATTTTCCCAGGGCGGCACCAATGTGAACATATGAGCGTAATTAATATTGTGACAGCGGGATCCAAAAACAGATTCCTTCTGACAGAGATTGAGGAGACGAGGTGAGGAGTCACACCAGAGGAGACTAACCACAGGCTGGGATGCACCTCACTGAGGAGTGAGGTATGGTCTCAACACACAAGAGTGGCATGTAATAATGGCTGGAATTAAATGGCATGGAAAATACATGTTGACACTGTTTGATTTATTTCATTACTCTGAGCCTTTCTCTGTAACAGCAGATTACAATCAGCGGAGGTAAAGTGCTGTGCTAGCATGAAGACAGGGAGATACAGCGCAATTTGGCAACTGGGGTACATGCAGGTGGGTGTTACCAAACAGCCTATTAGGGTGAGTGGGTGTTACCAAACAGCCCAAAAGAGACTCATCAGACCAGGCAATATTTTTCCAATCTTCTATTTTCCAATTATGGTGGGCCCATGCAAAGCTGACAGGAGTGGCACCCAGTGTGTCTTCTGCTGCTGTAGCCCATCTGCTTCAAGGTTCTACGTTTTGTGCTTTCAGAGATGCTCTTCTGCATACCTTGGTTGTAATGAGTGGTTATCTGAGATACTGTTGCCTATCTATCAGCTTGAACCAGTCTGGCCATCGTCATCTGACCTCTGCCATTAACAAGGCATTTCCACCTAGAGAACTGCCATTCACTGGATATTTTCTCTTGTTTGGACCATTCTCTGTAAACCCTTTTTCCAGAAAATCCCAGTAAATCATCACTTTCTGAAATACTCAAACCAGCCCACCTGGCACCAACAACCATGCCAAGTTCAGTCACTTAAATCACCTTTCTTTCTCATTCTGATTCTTGGTTTTGTAGAAGATGGTTAATTTTCTGGAAAAATGTCTTAAATAACAGTCTTTGAGTCAGGTAACAGTTGGTTGTTTTCAGTTTAATATGCACCCCTTGTGCGGGAAAGGTCTCACCAAAGGTCAGCAACAGATTGCGTAGAGAATCCCTTAATCAACAACATCAGTTGGTATTCATAGCCTTTGGGAACTGAGCATCACAACATAGATACAACCTTTCTAGAACTTTCCTCCCTTATCAGAATTGTAGCATTGGCAACATTCTCACTACCAAATAAGTTATGGGGGGCCCTAGTAGTTGCCCTAGTCAGTCATTTTGGATTTTCTAATCATCTTTTTGAACCATTTCAACCATATCAAAATTGTCACAAACATGGTGGTTGTGTAGAGGAGAGGAACAGAGACGCTGAAACCCTTGGGTGTGGAATACAAACGAACAATGCGAAAAGTATAGCGGCTCCACTTCGTTATCAACTCAGCTACGAAGCTCCACGCGGCATCGGACGCGATACTACGTTTAAAGAGCGTATGCTTGCTCATGCTATACTAATATACATCATATACGACACATAACGAGGTAAAGGCTCAATCAATCATGTATACTCACAAATGTCCGTAAGGTAAAATGTATCCTTCTTTCCCTAATAATACTCCTCCTGTTGCATTTAGCATTGAGTTGTTCATGTAATTCATGATGGAACGGTTGGATTCATTTGTTAAACAGTTCATGGCGTCCAAGAGATATTAGACTGGAATGTTTGTTTTCCAGCATTCCCAGCCGATTCAACAAACCAATTTTTTCCACGTTTTTTCTGGCCACAAATGAGTTATACAATCCCATGATTTGAAAAATAGTCAGCAGGAACAAGATAACAAATTGACCGCTATCCATTTCACTGTTTCTTACAGTGGCACATTTGAATTCCAATCACTTGTTAGGTCGGTAACTAGCCAAGTATAGATGGTGGCCCTCGAATGTAGGTGAAATAGTTTCAGGCTCTGAATTGGAATGATCAACACTAGGACACTGGTCAAATTACTGGAAACGACACCTAGTTGGTATGACAGGGTCACAGAAAATGAGCTTTCCCTCTTTGAAAGACCAGCAGGCGCCACTGACCACAGTCTAATATATATGGTAATAGATAAAAAAGGATATGATGGCCTTGACTTTCCTCTCTGTAGGAGAAAATTGCTGACTAATCCTTAGGCCTTACAATAACAGTAAGCCAGAGGTCTCAGTGTTTGAGATGACCTCGTTCACTACTTTCTACTTATTTATAACATTCTAAACTGCTTCAAATTGTTTTATAAGATGCTCATATAGAATTATTACTCAAAAGTTCAAACAGATCATCTTGACCACATCTACATGCCTTAATGCCAGGCATGGCTCTACGGGTGGGTAAAAAAGATATAGATGACACATTTCACTATCAACATTTTCAAATTGTATTTTTGTTGAAATGGAGTGAATGAAGACAGGTGCAAGGGTATTAAAGTCTTATTCTCTTATTTTGGACTAAGTGAAGCTATTTATATTTACAACTTTGAGACCTCCCAAGATTTCTCTCAGAAATCTGTGAAACTGCCACGGAGTCTGAACTTCAGAATCCATGGCAGTTTCACGGAATGGGACCAAAATATGTGGCAGTTTCACGGAAAGGTCTGCAATGGGCGCACAGTAAGACCTTGCTGTTAACTCGATCTAAGCCTTACCCAAACCCCTAACCTAACCTTAACCACTCAGAAACCTTGCTGTTAACTCCATGTAACATGTGTTATTTCGTAATGTATTATTTGTAACCATGGTGATAGTGAGAGAAAAAAGCATATTTGCAACACATCTGCATCGCGCTGGAATAGAAAACAAAATACATGCAAAGTGTCCGCATGGATTCGAACTCGCAATCTTTGGTATGTGAGTCACATATTTGCAACATGTCTGAATCGCACTGGAATAGAAAATAAAATTCATGCAAAGTGTCCGCATGGATTCGAACTCGCAATATTTAGTATGTGAGTTGCATGTTTTTATGCCCGCCCACCAACCGCATCCTACCAACCTGCAAAATCTGAGCTATTTACACTCTGCTATGTTATCATGTAATTCCGTGAAACTACCATGGATTTAGAAGTAAAGGATCTGTGTTAATTTCACAGAATTTTCTGCCATTTCATGAAACTGCCACCGAGTTTGAAGTTAAGTTTCCGTGGTAGTATCACAGTTTTCTGAGAGATCACGTTGCTCTGGAAGAACAGGTGAATCAGACGATGTCACAGAGAAAATTGTTGGAGTAATCATGAAATTATCTGGGGCATGGTGAATAAAACATCTATAGTGAGAAAAAGCTATAAAAAATTACAGAAAGAGCAAAAAGTGAGCCATTGTGACAAAAAGACAATATAGAAATATAAAAATAATTGCAGTGGGCATTCACGGGTAAAAGCAGTAACTAGTCAGAGAAAGATTCAGATTCGCAAAAAAAGGCTTTAGCAGAGAGCTAGCTAGAAATGGTAGCATGCTATGAATGTCAAACTAGTAGCAATGGTCTGTTCAACAGATCACAAGTGGCCCGTTAATGAAGAGGGACCAGTAGTCAGCTATTCCAGAGAGTTATTTATTCCAGAGAGTTATTTATTCCAGAGAGTTATTTATTCCAGAGAGTTATTTATTCCAGAGAGTTATTTATTCCAGAGAGTTATTTATTCCAGAGAGTTGATTGAAGCATTGAGGGCAGGGGTCCATTGTGTGGAGTATGGGCAGCGATGGCTGGCTGAGCGGATGGCGTTGCTAATGCTATTGGGCCAGGGAACATCAGTCGAGGGGGTCATCAGATGGGCAGCCCACGGTATGGAAGACGGGTTGCATTGGTGGATCAAAACTACGGGACGTCGGCAAAGGAATCCCTCAAACTAGGTCGATTCGTCGGCTAGGCGGGAGGTATGTCGCGCTCAGTGCTGTGTTGTTAGCTAGCTAACATTGTTGTTAGCTAATGATGTTATTATTAGCTCAGCTAACAGTAAGGTTAGCCGATGTCGCCTAGTCGATAGCAGCTAGTTAGCCATAATGTTCTGGGTGGTGAGATGGGAAGTGTATTCCATTTAAGTATCCAAAAGCTCTGAACTGATGGTATGCTGCGCAGGCTGGCTGGCAACATTATTTTAACTAACTAGCATGGTAATGCGGTTACATGTCACTGACACATCAGGAACGTAAAGACAGGGTTCAACCGGCTGAAAAAATGTGAGGGAGGGAGAGGCATGGATAGACGGATAGGGGAACAGAGAGAGCAAGATGGAGAGGGAAGGAGACGGGGGTTCAAACCAGCCAGCTACCATGAGCTGTAATTGATCGGCCGCCACACAATCAGAGTGTCAAATCTGACTGTCTAGGACCTTCTTGCTCCTACTCATGTGTGTCTGTGTATGGACCCTGTTCAGCCCCCTCCCCTCAGTAATGGTTAAATGGGCCCCCTGCTGTGATGGTAGGACCCCTGGAGAAGCACACGCTCCCTGTGTGTATGGGGAAAACCATGTCTTACTGAGAGGGGTGTCTTTGTATTGGGGGGTACTGACTGTGTTGCTGCTGGCCTCACGGTGATTACCCCTCCCAGGGGTCCTGTCATTGTGGGCCTGAGTGTCGGAGTCTCACCTCTACATGCCCCACTTCTGCGTCCCAGCGGGGCTCCACCATGTGCCACAGAACAGCGTCTCGTTCAGCCTTCAAGGAAACCCTACCACTGCATTGATGACTGTGTCTTCCATGTAGAGCCCATTCTACAGAGGTTTTCATAGGGTTGTACAGATAAAGTACTCATATGGACATTAAACAGAAAACATTACAGCAAACATGAAGAAAAAGCAAGGGCGTAGGAGCAGGGGGGATGCGGGACATGTCCCCCCTCCAATTTTAGAGGCAGGAAATATGCCCTCCCCCAATAATAACAACAATTTGCAAAAAATACATGGTGTGTCCCCACCAATATCAAACTATAATAGTATAAAGTCTGTTGAACCCTTATAATATTTATATACAATAAAATTTGTTTTTCTTATAGGTCATACCATGTTTTTGGAGGAACTGGACCAATTATAAGGTACACATTTTGCCAAAAAAAATGTTATTGTATGGTTCTTTTCCATATGGGCTGTACTTCATAGCTAAATAACTAGAGTTGGCTAACTATTGCCACACAAAGATACACATGTTTCACCAAAGCTAGCTACTGTTTTTAAGTTAGTGGCTTTTTGCTAACATTATTTGAACATTGCTTAATGTTGTCCAGCAAAGCATAATTTACGTGATTTTAATATCTAATTCCAGATGCAATATAATTATGCGGTATTATTGTGAGAGCCAATACTGGCATACTGGCTTAATTTATACTTGAAAATATTTACCATCATCTATGCAGTACATAATGGTATTATGTAATATGCAAATTGAGATGCAGTCACTGGAAATTTAGCCTGTGTGTCACATCATATTTACAGTATACCCCAGTGAAACAGGACATCATGGCTTACCACTTATGTGTTCCTACTCATTCAGGTGCACTTAAAATAAAACATAAAATATGAATGGGATTGTTATTCTGTTAGATTTTTCTCTGGATTTACAGGGGTACCAATAATTGTGCACATATTTCAAAGAACAACATTTATTTAATTACTTTCACATTTGTTTATTTCAATCACTTTTGAGGTTACATTTTTGTGAATATTTTGAAAGAAAGATTAAATGGAAAAACAATAAATATATTTTTTCACACTGCATTTTGTTGATATTTACCAACGTTGACGATATTAGCAGAGGTCACTGTAGCTTGATGGCATGGCTCTTGTATGGCCAAGGTAATTGGTTGGATTACTGGAAACACCAATGCTGATTTGATTGTTATTTGCATTGAATTTACACTATTCTCAATGGCCGAATGACCAGTTTCAACATTTATGTATTTTACTGCAGCTGATTACAAATGCTTGTGCAGTATCTGCATGTCCAGCACAATCAATAGTCCCTTCGAACACAGTCAGGAAATATTTTAGTGTAAAGGATTTCTCTTATCTTCAGAAAGGTTAGACACTCAGGAATTTAGCAAATGTCTCCGTTTTACAATAGCTATATCGACCATAACATTACGAGTAATAAAGGAAGGTACTTGTAAAGTAAACAAAGCCAGGGATGCCGACAGTATGTAAATTGAGATGCAGTCAGTGGAAATTTGGCCTGTGTGTCACATCATATTTACAGTATACCCCAGTGAAACAGGACATCATGGCTTACCACTTAAGTGTTCCTACTCACTCAGGTGCACTTTTAGGACACCTCCACATTTAGGGCCCGCCGCAAAAAATATGACTATGCAAAAACAAAATTTGGGCCCCCCTCAGGACTGGGCCCGGGACAATAATCCCAGTTGTCCCCCCAGTCAGTGTCCCTGAACAAAGCCATTAACTTGCTAGCAGCTACTTAGCAATAGCAAAACAAACTGAGCAAATAACACAAATAAACAAACAAAAATAGTACTTACAGCCGAAAATCTTTCTTTTTCGTCATCACAGAGTCCCAGTAATGAAATAAAGCATAGTTTTCCCAGGTAAAATCCATCTTGTGAAAATGATAATTTCATGACCGGACCACTATCGAATATATCCAGAAAAAAACAAAGCCCTTTGTGTATACGAACCGCGAGCCCGCACTTCTGAATGAAAGACGAATGTGAAATGTTTCAAATTACGTCAAATTCATCAACCTAATGAAACAGAGATGTTAACAATGTGCAAGATCATCCATTTTAACCAGTGATGTAGTGGTGCCTGAAGAAGTGGGTGTACTCTTAATTTATCCTCCCAATATGTTTTTAAGCATCCCAGCAAAATATGAACGCTCTGTGTTATAAACAGTGACATGTAAGACTTGCAAATTAGTTCACCCAAAATGGGACAGCAGTATTTGCACATTATCACTTAACTTTGCTGCTTGACTTCAGTGAGAAAGGATCATTATGAAATGAATATTAGCCACAGAAGAGGTGCAGTTTTTGCAATTAATACTGGCTTCAGACTACAGGAAGCGACAACTAAATAATTATGAATTTTGAGTGACTGTTCCTTAGTCCATCCACATATTAAAATTGGACAAGTATTCTTTCACCAAGTAGTGTGCTACAGTGTTTTTGTGAACTATCTCTTAGAATAAGCTGATTTGCAACAGATAGTGTAAACTTATAATGGTGGCACACTCTGTCAGAGATTATATTATTTTTAACAAACATTAAAATATCATCATCAGCATTCAAAAAATTCAACAATATATTCAAAACAATGTGAAAATATAATACATATAACAAAAATATATACATTTTACAATCGCCAAATGCAATTGGATTTTCAGGTTGTTGAGTAGATCTTAGAAGGCTATCCGCCACACTGGCGGGTACATTTTTGGACTTGAAGTCAAGTAATAAAATATCTGGCATAATGGCTCAGAGGAATTTACTTGTTTGCAAGCAGTGTTGTGGAATTGTCAGACTATTATTGTGGAAACGAGTAGCCTAACGCAGTAGTTTCTCAATTCAAGTAATTCGTTATTACTTTTAAAATGAGGCAGCTTGTTATATCAATATGATTTCCCCTATGTTCCTCCCCGCCCCCCATTTTAAAACACAAGTAGGCATACATCTTTGATTATCTGTTATTTTCTTTAAATCCGGGTAGCGAAATTGGAAGCATACAATATAACAGCTGAAAATAATCAAAAGTAGGTGGCAAACGTTTTTTTTTAACTGATCCAATCTGGCGTTGGGCATTGTGAAATTGACGGTACCCATCTAGCCCAGTAGCACGCGTGCGCATGGGGGATTCAAGGGATCACTGTACACTGTTTTTTATTCGCATGAGATTGGATTAGCTACTAAATGATGCACATCAGTGGGGATTTAGAAGTGGGTATCCGCAATACCCACAAAAAAATGCTGTATACCTGCGTATACCCTGCACTACACTACTGATTTTAACTGAAGATTGACAGAGATACTTTACAAAAGAGATTTGTTGTTCTGTCTCACGACCCAGATGTAAACGTCATCACAATACATTTTTTTGTAAAAATATACTTTTATAAATACTGCTATAGCTCATTGGCGGTTCATTCTATCATTATAACATTTTAGACATATGTTGTCATCCCCTAGGGGACAGGGACAGAAGTGTTTCCACTTGGTATATTGCTTTGTAGTTTTCTTTCAAATAGGATGTAGAAAAATTAAAACAGAAAATAATTATTCATTTTATTTATTTTATCTTGTGCTATATTCACTGTGTACATTTATTATAAATAAATTTTACATATACAAAACATTCAATGTCTTTCCTTTAAAAAAATATCAGCCATATGTTTCTCCTTGCTTCAGGTCCAGTGTAACAAGAGGTTAACTTTGGGTATGTTTTTTTAGGCAGAATTTGAAAATCAGGGGGTGATCCCTAACAGGTTAATGTGGAAATGAATGTGTTGGGTTGCCAAAGAAATATAGCTGAAGTGAGAATTCCTGTGTTTATAGGTGTGTGCTTTCATTTATCTACTAGAAATGTGTTTGACCTTCTCTCTCCTCACAGTTCAGTGACCCTATGTGGTGACACCACCACCAGGTGAGTGAAGAGTGGAGAATGAGTTCATCTGAGGCCTGTTGCTTACAAACTAGGTCACAGGTCATATAAATGAGCTTATTTGTGTCAGCTTAAATATTACATTCTTAAGATAGGTTTTTGACAGTCAGTGGTAATGTTACGTGTTAGAGAGGAAAGCATTTACGCATGTTATTGTACATTACTAATTTAACTTCTGTAATTGCACTACTTTTTCTCTCCCACAAACTCTGTCTTTCTCACCTACACACACTCTCTCTCTCTGTCTCTCTCCCCCCTCTGTGTACAACACCTGGTAGAAGCAATCCACTCCAGTTAAAACTGTTTTGAGGAGCCATGATGTTTGTTGACATGTTAAAAAGATCCACATCAGTAGCAAGAGAGAGTATTGCAGTTTTACTGGTATGTAAGCCTGTCTTTTGAAATGGTTGTTGCTAGAAAGTTTTAATGATGTAATGAACACTCATTTCTTTACAACCAGTTTTATTCTGACCAGTTGTGATTGCCTGTTCTGCTGAGATGAGATGAAATAATAAAGACTTAAAACAATCCACTTCTACCTGATTTAAGGACGTTGCTTTATGAACAAGATGCTTTTCCAGCAAAGAAACCATCCTCTACACAAGTAAAGAAGCAAACTGCCTTAGAGGCATGTTCCCTTTGCTGGTGACCACTGGGATGGTGTAGATATTGCACTAGTGGTTTTGGGCACTTAGAGATTTGCCACTCCATGCATCTTCAGGGTCTCCCTCTATTTTTACTCCATCCAAGTAGAGAGAAGAAGCAAATATTAAAGAGAAAAAGCTCTCTGTCTCCTATTTCATATGGTTACACTAAATGTTTAGGCTCAACTTTCAGTTTCACCAGCCTCCACTGGTAGCCTGGGACCATGGGTCCCTGAGCTGAAGCACAATTCTGGGGTTGTTTGCTTATCATTTATGTTATTTTATGTTGTGTGACATGGTTGTTGCTTTGTAGGGGCCAGTGTTTCTCTATTAGCTTTTAACGTCACAGTGATAAATCACGTCATTTTAGGTATCAAAGACCACTAAGAAATCAGAAGCCATTCTACTATTATTCTCAGACAACATAAAATCCCAACGCAACTAACTAACATGCAATTTGTCTGTGTGAACATCTGTGTGGGTATGTCCATGTGTGTATGTGTGTGTTTGTGTGATGTAATACCGAGCGACTTAACAGTGTCAATATATTTATGAATGCTGAGCTGATTGCAAGTTCCTGTCTGAGATTGTTTTTGCTTATATAATACTTAGTCCGGTTGGAAGCATTATGGGATTGATTCTCAACGGTGAAGTATGAAAATGTATGCACTTACTACTGTTAAACTTACAGTGAAAGATTGTTTTGAATGTGATTAGATCGACTTGTTTCTAATCAAATCAACGAGCCCACCTATAACCAAATAATCTAAAAGCTGTTGTTTTTGTAATGTATCTCCAAGTGCTTCTGGGCCCGTATTCATAAAGATTCAAAGAATCCTCTTAGAAAACTCCTAATTTAGCTTAAAAACTTTTACGTAGGAGTCTTAGCTTAAGATCGATTCCAGACCCATCTAAGAGCAACTCTGAGCAAGGAAAAGACTGAAACTCTTATCTTAGTGAGGAGGCGGGGCTGACCCCGTTGCTATGTATGACACAATCTTTTGAAGACTGTGATTGGTTGGTTGTCCAAGAAGGAAAAAACTGAGCGATTTTAAGTATTCCGTGAAACTGTCACGGATTTAGAAGTTAAGGATCCGTGGCAGTTTCACAGAATTTTCGGCCATTCCGTGAAACTGCCACA